>PQWD01004288.1:0-19537 GCA_019425675.1 Leucinodes orbonalis
TTTTTTGAAACATCGTCAGGCTGATGAAACCAGAGTTACGCAGCTAACAATAAAACGAATTATTTTACATGTAAATGGGTTTCACGTGTGCTCTATAGGCCTTTAAACGATCTATTTGAATGTTAAATCACAAAATATTTGGTAGCTTATGAATATTTCCGCGCATGGTAAAAAGTAATTGACTCGCAACATTACATACAGCGAAAATATTGTTCTTAACGATGGTTGTGTAGCGTAGTTTCTGTTACAGCACATGGTAAAGTATATTGAAGTACAGTTATAAAATTAAATTTGAGTGTAGTGAAAAGTAGTGGAATCTCATATGAAATTTTTGTATCGATTGAACATTAATATTTGATATTTGTCGTGTGGTGAGCGTCGGTGGCTCAGGGGTGTGGACTGCCGCCTTCCTACCGGGAGGGATGAGGTTCAAATCCCGACACGTACCAATGTATTCTCGAATTTTCGAAAATATATGTACGTTATCCGACGCTCTAACGGTGAAGGAAAACATCGTGAGGAAACCTTCATGCACGCCTGCAAAGAGATTCGAAGGTTGTGTGTGAAGTCGTCCAATCCGCACTGGGCCCGCGTGGACGACTAAGGCCTAATCACCCTATACGGGTAGGCTCGTGCCCCTCGATGGGGACGTTTAATGAGCTGATGATGATGATTTGATATTTTTAGTTTCATACATTCCAGGAACTTACGAACTAATCAATTTGTGTGTACATTTATAATTAATGAATAATTCTATCAATTTGCATTGGGCCCGTGTCGTGGGTTACTTTGCAATATTTCCATAGGCATGCTGTGTGAGAAAGCCTGTGCCCTGCAGAGGGAGAGTACAGGCCGTGAAATAAACTTATTTGTAATATACAAATAGTATTTTTTATTATGACAAATATTTCATTTAATAATTATAGAGATGAAACCGTATTTACATTTGGCGATCCGATAGAGAAAAATCGTGATCTTATTGACGTCTGCAAAGATTGTTTCTCCGATGTAAGAGGAATATCTCACGACTGGCGCTTGGCTTTCATCGCCAAAATAGGAAGCATGATCCTAAAAGATCTTTCTTTGAGAATTCCTAATCTCGATATACGAGTACACTCCCAAACACTTTAGGTACTTACAAGTTTTTATCAACACTCAGAGAACCTAACCTTCCTCGGGATGTTTAAGTCGCTTTATTTATTTTTCTTCAGTACTTTTTTTATATTACTACAATTTCATGATAAGTACACTCTGTAATTACGTATAATGGTAAGTTAGGATGACCCTTTGCGTTGTATGACTAATCAATTTTGTGCTGCATTTTTTTGGTAATTCAATCAATAAATAAAAGTACATCGTGTTGAATACCAGATCGAAGGCTCTAAATTGAATCGTCCACTAGAATGGCAGATAGTAGAATAGTAATTAATGTTAATTTTGTAAATTAAACCAAGGTTTTTTTAAACAACTGTTTCACGGGTTCTTGTATCTCAACCAGTCAAAACCTAAATCGTTTTTTTTAAATTATTAAAGTTACCTTACTTTTAGCTCGTCAAGTGCTCGTTTAATATTTGTAACACTAGTATATTATCTGTTGTAACACGTATAAAAAGAAAGACTTTTTTGACTCAATACATACGTGACATCATATCACGAATAAGAAAGTGACATAACAAGGCTTTAAACGCATTTGCGGTTAGAGCGTACGTCTGCGGAGGAAGCTTTAACAGTATGTAGGGTTGACACAAATTTATGACGATGACAATGACGATTGACGACCCAGTTAGTGTAATGATTGAGACATCTACCATACTAAGGATTCCGGGTTCGTTCGCCGGGCTGAGCAAATATTTGTGTGCTTGAAGTTATTTGTATTGGTCTGGGTGTTTCTATGTATAATATGTATGTATTTACAATAAAAAAGTATTTAAGTATGTTTATCCGTAGTTCCCATACGACAAGCTACACGTTTAACTTGGAGCTGATGGCGCTGTGTGAATTAAATATTATAATTAATTTTGCAATACAATATTGAAGTGAATTTTAACAATTGGCTTAGCATATTTTTATGTGGAACTTTTATTTATTGGTGTTCATTATTAAATTATGTTATGATATTAGTGTGACTATACTGCGCTGCATACTGCATGATTGTCTTTATTTAGATTTAGGTTAAATATTAATCTTTTAATTTTGCTTGAATATTACAATGATATTCTGTATATATACGTCATCCGTGCCTCAAAAACGTCATCCGTGCCTCAAAAACGAACCGCCAAGAGAGTACAGTTTGTACTCTTTTGTTGAGGTAAATGTGTTCGAAATTCGAAATATGTGTATACGTGTGCTGTCACTGCATTCGGAACTCTTTTTTCGATTGTTTTGTAAGCATATCACGAATCCATACTTTTTTTTACATCATTGGAATATTAGCAATGTTTTAATCAATAGAATTATTTTGCAAGCAGGTAAAGTACAGCTGGAGTTTATTTGTGGACAAGTTCACGAGTTTTGATCAATTAATAAATAAATATAACAAAACTATAGCAAACATATCTAAGAAATCCGTTCTTCATTGCATACTTAAATTCTAACTTAAATTTTGCTTCAAAAGCCGGTAATGTGAACCTATTTCCAAAATATCTGTCCTATGTATCATCCTACTTATATACATACAAAAATGTTTTATTTCCAAACGATGACAGCCCTACCTTTACAGTACCAACCGCATTGGTCGTCATCCATCATGCGTTCGCCTCGTAAAGAATCAAATTTAATGGGTGTTTATTACGCGTTGTAATATGTATACGACATGTGTGACAATAGTGTCGAAACGTGGCCGCGTATTAGAAATACGGTTTTATAGCGTTCTGGTTTGCAAATTGAGTTACCTTTATTGATCGGGTTGTTGCGTGTGAACGGATTACTAATTATTGTTCAGAACAAGTCACGCTAAATTTTGACAGTAAATTTTGTTATCTGCAATGATGTAAAAAAGTATAGATTCGTGATATGCTCTCAAAACAATCGAAAAAAGAGTTCCGAATGCAGTGACAGCACACGTATACACATATTTCGAATTTCGAACACATTTACCTCAACAAAAGAGTACAAACTGTACTCTCTTGGCGGTTCGTTTTTGAGGCTCGGATGACGTATCTACCTTTATATATACAGAATATCATTGGTTATCTGTCTCATTCTTATAAAGTGGATTTACATGGTTACTAGATGAGGCTTGATTGCCTAGGTTACCACGGTTGGATGAACATTGGAATCACTATTTCAAGAAGTGGTCCATATAGGGTTATACAGATTTTATTCGTTCGACTGCAAGGAACACTGCGTGGAACTCATGGAAGTGGGGATATTGGGTCGTATCCCAAATTATGGGTACAATGCATTTTGGAAGATGGTACCGACTACCATCGTTAGATAACTGTAGTCAAGACCAACAGATTATAGTGCCTTCTCAAGCACGGCGACTTAAGATAATGTTTGTTGGTTTCAAATCCTCATCCTCATAAAAAATCATCATTTTGAGCCCAATTATGTCCAACTGAATAACACTTAGTAAATCTGAAACTCACATAATAAAATTAATAAGTTTATCATATCAAATAAATTTTAAAATGATCCACGTATCGGGCTTGGTTTTTTTAACTACAGAAAATGTATAAAAGTCGTCAATCACTTAATAATGTAGATCTGCGAGGTTACATAAAGTTCTTACGAAGAAAATTTATGGAAATAAGTCATTTTGACAGATGAACGTAGCTCTGTTTTATCAGCCAACATCCCTATTGCCCCTTAATAAGTTATGTCATATTATACGCAAGAACCCACATGGAAGTTGGAAACATAACAATTAAACATGTTTAATTAAAACATTATTGCATGTGAGATGCGTCGGATACGAGTAGGTTTATGTCTTTATTGTGAGAACAATGGGCGTGCAATAAAATGCATCACAATGGGTGGCGCATCGTTGTCTGCAACTGGAGGGACCGGCATCAATGATATTCTGTATATAAAAAGGTAGATACGCCATCCGTGCCTCAAAAACGAACCGCCGAAGAGAGTACAGTTTGTACTCTTTTGTTTTGGTAAATGTGTTCGAAATTCGAAATATGTGTATGTGTGCTGTCGCTGCATTCGGAACACTTTTTTCGATTGTTTTGTGAGCATATCACGAGTCTATACATTTATCATCATTGCCAATAAACCGTTGCAGTTTGTCCAAGGCTTTGCTAAAGTTTTGTTTAAAAGCGTCTGTGGCTCTTTGGCATTGGTGTGTACAGAAATTATGAGTAGGGTATGCAAAGTGAGTGACAATAAACGCAAAAAAAACATTTTTGACAAATTGAGTGCTGTTGTCGATAGCAGATCGTCTATGGTCTCAAATCTGTAGAGGAAAATTGGCGAATAAGTGGGAATCATTTATTATGTTTGCGATTATCTGGGTTGTCTGGGTACATACCCTGTACACACGTACAGGGTATGCACTGCTTATTTGCATGTTTGGAGTGCTCGCCACTGTGTTTACTGTTATCTTTCGATCTGGAGGAAAAAACATCGTGAGGAAACTGTGCACGCCTACTAAGAAATTCAAAGGTTTGCGAGAAGTCGGCCAATAGGAAGGGCATAAGCCTTCCCGGATTAACATAACTATGGGGTTCTTGGGCTGTAATCTTAAATAAAATACTAGTTCAATAATCACGAAGGAATATCAACCAAAAAATGTCCGAGCCACTTGACACATGTTACATTTATGACATGAAATTATTCATTAAAATTTTGACCTTAAGGCGTCATTAAAAGAGTACAAAATCAAAAGCACGAGCATACTACAATGTCACTATGACATTTAGCGAGCGACGTGATTATGAATGAAAATTTTGCTCAACTGACGGGCGGGCATAATTTTGCTGCGGACACTTTGTGTCAGATTGTTCATTATATTAGTGTATTGTTTAAGGTTGTAATCTAAATACGGATTGATAGGCAATGATGTAAAAAGTATGGATTCGTGGTATGCTCACAAAACAATCGAAAAAAGTGGTCCGAATGCAGCACTAGCACACCTACATATATTTCGAATTTCGAATACATTTACCTAAACAAAACAGTACAAACTGTATTCTCTTCGGCGGTTCGTTTTTGAGGCACGGATGGCGTATCTACCTTTATATATACAGAATATCATTGTTGATAGGTTGATTATTATTTTTATAGTGTTATATATTATTTTCCTTTTAGTTCAGTGAAACAAAAATATTAATAATTCCTTTCTTTTGTCATGTGTATATTTCCTGGTAAACAACTTTGATGACTAAAATAATGTTAAATTTAAGTAACAAAGCTTTCTCATCACTCGGCGAGACCGTGAGAAGCGTTATTTTGGGCATTGCCGAAGCCTATGTAACATCATCGTCCTCTCATTGTTTTGCAAGATTCGGGTCAAGATCTTACCCATGGTTGGTTAGCTAAAGGTTCATTTTGTTAAAACATCAGTGGTGTCCATCAGGTTTGATTACAAAGAGTAGTTTTTTTTAAATAAATACTAATATCCAATACCACATACACACAGCGTCATTTTTTTTCAAAGAGTACGGACACGAAATAAAACCGGGGTATATATTTAAGAAAGAAAGATAAATTGTTTATTCATCATCATCATCATCAGCTCATTAAACGTCCCCACCGAGGGGCACGAGCCTACCCGTATAGGGTGATTAGGCCTTAGTCGTCCACGCGGGCCCAGTGCGGATTGGACGACTTCACACACAACCTTCGAATCTCTATTTGTTTATTCGGTGCCTCAAATTTACAAATACAATAAATTTTATAAATCAATATAACAGTAGTAAAAAGGTGAAATACAGCACCGAAAAAGCATGTACGCAGCATGGTGTTGCGGCATGAAAACGTACCGAGACACTGATCTTACGTAGACTGTGTTATGAGTTTATAGATTTTTTTATTTCTATATATAGCAGATATTTGACCGCCATCTCATCTGATGATTTGGCCGAGGATGGATCATGCCTACCTAGAAACAGCCTATTCACTCTTGCCTTGAAGATGGTCTGGTTGTAATGATCGGGGGACACAATTTAAAATATACATTAGTTGTAAGTAGGTACTATAATTATGGGTAAATACGAGTATAATTTCATATCAAATACCTTAAAAATACATATACACACGTTATTATTTTATATTACAATTATTATATTGACAAAAGATATCTTAACCAAAAATTATTACTTACGTAAATTTACGAGACCCTTAGTTAATGCTATATTGCCTACTGTTAATAATTGCCGGTTATTTGGGCTGTCGTAATACAGTTCGCGCCGGTTCAACCGGAACTATTGTTTTTTATTCTGATTCTTAACACTATCTTCGGCAACAATGATATTTTTAAATTAATATGATTGGTTGTTAAAGGTCCCGCAATGGTATTACAGTAATGGAATTACAAGGTTGAGCGTATCTCGATTTTAAATACGTACTCAATTTTTTGATACAAACACCTAGTACATATATATGATTTCATGGCCAATTTTTATGATCGGAAATATGTATTATTTTCTTATTATAAACTATTTAAAATATGATTGTATTTACAAGATCATATTTGTGGTGTGCATAGTATATTTAATTAATGAATAAGTTGTTATAATTTTATTTTATTTAATAGATTTTTATTATCCTAAACGAATATGGTGTATAATTTCCATTCCATTAATATTTAAAAAAAGTAAAGTGTCACTAAAAAATAAAAACAAATTAAAAAAAGAACTTACTTTCCCGCCAAATCACGTGCACAAATCACAATCGAATTCAATATTAAAAGGTCCAAGGAATGCGTGCGTTCAGCCCGCGCGCGCCACACTCGCGAACTGCGCGAACGGGTAACAATATTTCGGGGTCACAACTCTGAGGTGACTGTACTTTTATCTTCAGATGCATTCATAATTAAAGCTTTTTTTTCAAATCTGTGCGAAGGCTAACGCGCCGATTGGAACTGAATTAGCGAATCTAGTGATCAATTCACACTTTACTGAGCAATTTTTTTTGCAAATTACGCGAATTATGATCATTGATCAAAAAGTTTTGTAAACAGTCAACATTTCACACAAGTAACGTGAGTTGTCGGTGTTACGCTAAATTACCTCAAGGTTAATACTTCAAGATGCGAATATCAGATAAAACTCGATGAATTGTTTTGTCAATTTATTTTATCACGTTTTTATAAAAGCGCAAACAAATACTTCATACTAACTTAGAATACTACTCCGAGGGGGTACCTATTATAGAATTTGTGTTCTACCACCAACACCTTAAGTTAAAACCTACTGAAATATGCCGACATGCGGTCTGTCTAGATCACCAAAGATATTTAGATTATCTTAGTATCTTTGGGCAGTACATGTTATATAGCCACTCTATTCAACCTATCGCAGTCCACTACTGGACATAGGCCACCCCCATTTTGCGCCAGATATCCCGCTTTTCCCATCCAGCTTCCACCAGCGACCTTTGGCAAGTCGTCGTGTCCATCGGGCGGAGGGGTCTACGCTACGCTTGCGAGACGCGGTCTGCACTTCCAGAATCGTCTGCTCCAACGGCCATCGGTTCTGCGACATACGTGACCAGCCCACTGCCACTTCAACTTGCTGATCCGGCGGGCTATGTCGGTAACTTAAGTTCCCTTACGAATTAAATCATTTCTGATCTTATCCCTAAGAGAGACTCCAAGCATAGCTCGCTCCATTGCGGGTTGAGTGACTTTGAACTTGTGAACCAATCCCGCAGTCAGTGTCCATGTCTCAGCTGCGTATGTTAGCACGGGCAGGACGCATTGCTTAAAGACTTTTGTCTTCAAGCATTGTTGAATCGTCGACGTGAAGACCTGACGTAACTTGCCGAATGCCGCCCAGCCCAACTGAATCCTCCACATAGCCACATCTTCAGAAAATTCTTTAAAAACCATTCAATTCATTCATTCATAAACAATGTACATTGTGTTTGAAATGTTCATATGCATAAAGTAATACATGTCTAATTTTAATAAAAGAGCAAAATAAATAAATCCAAAGTCACAATCATATTAAAAAAAGATGATACAATAGCACAATTAAAATGTCAAAATAATAATATGTAACGTACAATAATGATTGTCTAAATTTAAACATAGATGTCACTAATTACAATTTCTTAGTAGTACAAATTCATCAAGGCTGTAGAAACACTTTTCCATTGATTGGTAATAAATAAAACATTTATTTTGACTTAAAGAGGGAACAATGTTTAACCACATTAAGTGTAGGAATCAGTTTATTATATGAAAGAAAGAAAGAAAAATATTTATTATGAACCGCCTTCGTTAATTAGTGGTTAGAATATTCAGGCTTAACTACTTTTGCAGGGAGAACATATCTGTCCTCAATATAGGCATTGCAATCTACCACTGGACAAAGGTCTCCCCCATTTTGCACCTGATTGTTCGTAAATAAAGATAATTGCGGGCTTCGGAATGTACGTTGGCACCCCCTTTCAGAGTCGTTTCAGACAAGCTCACTACCAAATTCCAAATGGGACGTTTCACACACATACATACAGACATAGTAATTCCGTAAATCCTAGATTTAAAAATAATTGCTTCTTTTTAATATTCCTAATAATACGCTGTCCTCATCGATCATAGTAGGGGAATAGTTTTTGCAATGTTTTTTTACACAATCGCGCGGCCGCATGAAAAACAGTTACATAAGAGCGTCAACAAATTGTTTTTTGGTGGGAAACCTTCGCCTTGAGTGGTGGGCACTCCACCGCGAAAGCGATTCATCACGCATTCAAAAAAGGTGTAAAGGCCATCTGCGGCCAACAGCAGTAGTCAGTTCGAAAAAAAATACAACAGCAGCAACGGTGGATTCAGCTATTTTTAAGTACTATACTAACGTACATTAACAAAATACCTTGTATATTCTTAACTTTACTACTACTATGTGACCTGGCGCCTAACCTGGATCCGCCATTGAACTGCAGTGGGTTCAACACGTTCATTGAAATACCATTCTGTTGCACATCAATTCATGGATTCGGGCCGCTACCCCGGTCAAAGAATTAATAAGTCTAGACCAAGGCTGAACGCACTAGACCAAGGAAGCAGAAGATACAGTAAATGAAAGTCTTATTTATTATCATGGACGGATAATAAATACGGACGGAGTCTCGCCAACAACAAAAGTGTGTCAAAATTCGTATTGTCTTTGTATGGAAAACGAAAAAATATTAAGACATTTGGCAACAGAGCCATAGATTATGTAAAAAAATCTACAAAAAAGCCTGGCTTGTGTTGTTAGATACTGCAAAGACCGAAGTGAACAAAAGGAAAACAATCCAGAAATCATATTATTATCATCATCAGCTCATTAAACGTCCCCACCGAGGGGCACGAGCCTAGCCGTATAGGGTGATCAGGCCTTAGTCGTCTACGCGGGCCCAGTGCGGATTGGAAGACTTCACACACAGCCTTCGAATCTCTTCGCAGGCGTGCATGAAGGTTTCCTCACGATGTTTTCCTTCACCGTTAGAGCGTCGGATAACGTAGATATATTTTCGAAAATTCGAAAACACATTGGTACGTGGCGGGATTTGAACCTCAGCCCTCTTGGTAGGAAGGCGACAGTCCACACCGAGTCACATTGAGCCACCGAATCATATTATAGATATTATTATTTATTTATATGACCATGCCCACGCGGGGGTGCGCCCGCTTTCCCATGTTGCGTCACATGTGGGCAATATGTACCATCAGCAAAACAGGTACCCGACTAGTAAAATAACTGTACTGGGACCGGACTGTTTAGGGATTTGACGCCATTTTAAATAATACATTATATTGGCCTTAAAAATCTGGCTCTTTTATGTACCATATCACTTACAGATATAGAGCTGTGGGATTCTAGGATAAATTAAATTTTAGTAATTTGAATTATGTCAATTCGTAACACTTAATTTGGATTTTATGGAGCGCTGTCTGTAAGACATGTATTTTTAATATTAATTTTAGGAACGTTTTATAATCCCTTAAAAATAAAGTTAATATTTTAATAACAAAAAACGTTAATAAACGTTAAAATTAACGTTAATCGATTTTATTTTCCGACGGTACAAAAACTAATTCAGATCGTCAGCACTGTATGTGCGTGTGATAAATTCTCTTGCACCTATTGAAATGTTCCCACTAAAAGGATTGACTAAACTTTATTTCTGTGACATAAGGTTCAAATTGTAGTTTATCAACAGTAAACATATCCTGGTCATTGACCGGTGGTCAGGGACCGGTCCTAGGTTCTAAGAAAGGGCACTAGACCTCAGGAAGTTTGATTTCCTATATTACAGAAGTTTGTCGCTGTGAAGTTTCCTTGAGTGCGTTTTTTATTTTCAAAATATCCGATGCAAAATACATTATGTATTTTAAATATAAATAAAGGAAATTTCAAGGATTAAAAAAATATTATTCAAAATAATGAATAAATGAAATTTGCCATCAAGACCCAATCAAAACCAAGAAGCTTGAACTATGTGTCAATAAAACGGATAAACATCTGAGATAAACACTAAGTTAGTTTATTGTTTTTCCAAGATGAACATATTTTATACTTTTCTTTTATAAATTCATCATCATCAGCTCATTAAACGTCCCCACCGAGAGGCACGAGCCTACCCGTATAGGGTGATTAGGCCTTAGTCGTCCACGCGGGCCCAGTGCGGATTGGACGACTTCACACACAACCTTTGAATCTCTTCGCAGGCGTGCATGAAGGTTTCCTCACGATGTTTTCCTTCACCGTAAGAGCGTCGGATAACGTACATATATTTTCGAAAATACAATGGTACGAGATGGGATTTGAACCTCTGCCCTCCCGGTAGGAAGGCGACAGTCCACACCATTGAGCCACCGACGCTCAAATTCATACATTATAGAAATTACATCATATTATATATACCCCCACCCTTACTAATAAAAACAATCATGTTCACAAATAATTTTTTTTGTACTGTTTAAACCTTTTCATTCGTTTACTGATCGTAAATGAGAGATTGATATATAATTTGACGACCCATTTGGTGTTGAGGTCGAGAGGTCGACTGCAACACCAAGGGTTCCGGGTTCGATCCTCGGGCAATACAAACATTTTGTGCATGAACTTGTCTGTTTGTAATGGTCTGGGTGTTTTCTATGTATGATATGTATGAATTTACAAAAAAAATGTATATACGTATGTTTATCCGTTGTTTAGTACCCATAATACAGGCTTCTCGCTTAACATGGGGCTAGATGGCGCTGTGTGAAAGTCAGTAACTATTTTTTAGTTTATTTAATTATTAATGTCTACGCCATAGATTTAGAAATACGCTCTTATATCCTACAGCTCTATATCGATTTATATTATACAAAAAGTATCAAAGGATTAAGATTAATGTACCAATCGATAAGTTACAGAGTTCACATTTATTTATTTATTTATTATTAGTAATTACATTGTAAACTTACAGCTAACTTAAGCCTAGACGTTTACATGTTAATTTAACACATTTAACTTTACAACATTTAATTTTAACACATTTAATTTAACACATTAAACTTTCGCAATGTTAATCGACTACACAATAGGGTTTATACGATGTATCGATTACTGTTTTAAGATCTAGACGTATTGAAAGACTATTTGCATTAGTCAAAGATAAAAGCTTGCAATTTCAGTTATTTCGTTGGCTAATCGAATAATCAATAATGTAGTAAAAGTTTTGTTATTGTGACATGGTTGTTGTCGCTTATAAGAGTTATACGTTAAAGTCAAAATTCATTTGTTCAATTAAGGCTTACAAAAAGCACCCTATGAACGTTAAAAAATACACAAAATACAATAAAAACCATTTAAAATATCAAAAATGAATTTGATACTTAAAAAAAGCGCTTCAGTGGTTTTGGCTTGTTGAATGTACTTTAGGAATAAATAAAAATAAGATATTTATTTAATGTTTTAGGTTCATTTAAAGAGGCTTATAATATGTAGTTCGGTAACATGTAGAGGGGTGCTTACCCTTATTCAGTTAATAAAATTTGTTTAATCTAATAACCAATTTTTTGGATCACCATAGAAAGACATATGTCAATCTTGGACAGATAAAGTCACAGTCAATTGCTGGTCTTAATCAAAAGTAATCTCAACGCTAGGCACTCGCGGGTTAGCAATAGAAGTTATAACCGTATGAAGGGTTAGTTTTAATGAGAGGGCGTTGCTATCCACCTCGGTCTCTTCTACATATCGCAGTCCACTGCTGGGCATAGATCTCTCTCATTTTGCGCCAGATATCCCGGTCCTCCGCTTTTCTCATCCAGCCTCTACCAGCGATCTCTCGCAAGTCGTCGGATAAGCATATTAGGTATATTCTTATTTCGTTAAAGTACATTTGTATCAATATAGATAGATAGATAAAACATTTATTTGTACACTGAAACACACAAAATAAAACAATACAAAAATAACGCAATTCATTACAATAACATACAAAATACAATATGAAAAAGGAAGAAAACAATAAAAAAACAAAGAAATCATGCAATACAATCAAATTTAACAACACCAATGCAAAATGAAACTAAAAAATAAAAATAATAAAAAATATCCCAGAAGGCTGTGTGTGTGTCGGTACAGTAAAAAAAATAAGTCATTGAGAAACGTGGCAAGCCAATTCTACACGTCATGTATATGTACTATCTATCATCATCATCAGCTCATTAACGTCCCACCGAGGGGCACGAGCCTACCCGTATAGGGTGATTAGGCCTTAGTCGTCCACGCGGGCCCAGTGCGGATTGGACGACTTCACACACACCTTCGAATCTCTTCGCAGGCGTGCATGAAGGTTTCCTCACGATGTTTTCCTTCACCGTAAGAGCGTCGGATAACGTATTTTTCGAAAATTCGGAAAATACATTGGTACGTGTCGGGATTTGAACCTCAGCCCTTCCGGTAGGTCCACACCATTGAGCCACCGACGCTCGCTGATGTACTATCTATAAGATCTCGTAAATACATGGAATCAAGCACAAAGTAAATGTTGAAGCGCCTGATTCGCGCTTGTTAAATGTCACGGCTATCGTGAGACATTTTGGATTCAATCAAACCATGTCCAGTTATTCAATGACAGATGACAACGCGGTGAGAGTGTTTGAGAACGTTTATTGTACGTAATTAGTCAGATATCCATTTAAATGCCCTTGTAAAAGCTACTCGTATAATGTGCGAACATATTATTGCTACGAGTATATCATTAGTTGTCAAACGAGTGTTTCACCCTTTAAATGTAAGTAAGTGACAGTTTTATTCTGAAGAACAAAGAGTGTTGCCAACCTTAAGTCGGAGAAAGAAATAGTTACACTTACCCCTCCGGTCAGGGATATTGGTGACTCCTAATTCCACTTACTCGGCAAAACAACACAAATCATTGTTTTACCCAGGTTGAGCTGGCTCACTTACGATTACAATTTATCTTTCTCTGTTCCACCTATCATAGTTACATAATTATACATAGCTTTGCTCCAGATACCCTAGTTAGTCATTATCAATATTATTCCGAACCGGTGTAGAGTCATAAAAATATAATATTGAATCACAATTGACGATTCAAAAGTATTTGTAAAAAATATATTTTGATTTACGATATAAACCAATCAGCAACAGCCCATTAAATGTTGCCACCGAAGGGCACGAGTCTCCCCGTGGGGGTGTACAGGCCTTAGTCGTCCACGCGGGCCCAGTGCGGATTGGCCGACTTCACGCACAACCTTTGAATCACTTCGCAGGCGAGCGCAGGTTCCAGGTTGTTTTCCTTCACCGTAAGAGCGTCGGATAACGTACATATAGTCTGGAAAAGAAATTGGAGGGATTTGAACCTGCGCCCTCCAGATGTCCCACCATTGAGCCACCGACGCTCTCAAAACCACGCATAGACTTAAACAAAATTACAAATTAAAATAGAAATAAAACATCAGTCTGGCAATCCAAAGGGGTAACACTGCCAGTATTTTCGGAACTTTGCCGAAAGGGACTTCTTTTAATTATATTTTTTAGTTTTAATTATTTATTTTTAAGTGTTTAGGGTGTAATATATTTAAGTTACCGAATAATGTAATGTAGTAAATAAAAATATAATCGTAAACAAACATCAGTTATAAACAATACCTACTGCAACGGAGCCGCCTCCGTCGTTATTCGTGAATACAGAGCCCGAACCGATTGCAACGGATCGCCGATCGTTGCGCGCCCTAGTTCCCACGGCGCATCACTCTTAGTTTCACGACGCTCACGATTCTAGTGATGGAACGATGTCGATAACATACAAAGTTGCCAATATAACTAATTATTCAGTGAGATATATTTATTTTTATCACATCCTTCCTAAGTTGTATTAAATTAGTATAAAATAAATATCCACTGACACTCAAACAGTGCTATCCAGCCCCATATTAAGCGCAAGCTTGTAGGGTTCTAAACAACTGATAAACATACGTAATATATATATTTTTTGTAAATACATACTAATTATACATAGAAAACACCCAGACATGTTCGGCAACACAAATCGTTACACCAAATGGGTCGTCAAAAGTCGTCAATGTGTGTATGTTTTTTTTTTATAGGTATGTTTGTTTGTTAAGTACCCACAGTACAAGCTCCATGCTTACATTGGCGATAGATGGTGATGTAAAATAATATCTGAAATATACATTATTAATTGGTTTTAATGACCATGGATTACAGGCCTCCCAATATTAGAAAACTTCAGTCCGAATTAGTGGTAGATTATTATATACACATATTGATATGTGCGTTAATGCACATTCGTTAACTCTTAAATATTTCTCAGTATTAATTATAATCGTTCAATTGAAATAATTATAATTTGATTTATTTATAACAAATTTATTTTTTAGTTAAAACCAGGAAAATTTAAGAAATTATAATTTATTGATACTGATCCTCAGCTATCTTCATAATTCTGAATGATGATCAATAATTCAATGGCTATATTCCATAATATTTCATATCGATATTATCGACTATCGTCTGTGGAGCGACACTCAACACTTTCGATTTTGTTCGTTCGAGAAATAGTAACACCGCGTTACGTTATTTGTTGCTGCCAGCTTTATTCAACCAAGGTATAGTACGATTCACGAATGATGACCATAAATGGCGACGTTCTGCGTTAGATGCAGAGCCGGATTAGCCATACAATAAGATTGCAAATGCTACGGGCCCCACTACACCCTAAACAAGGGATCTTGAAACAAAGCCAGAAACCCCTAGACACAATTGGCTACAGGCTTCGCGCTCTCTTAATCCGGCACTGGTTAGATATATTATGAAATGATAGTCAAACAATAAAATTATGTAATATTAAAAACGAGTGTAAACAAAATATTTCCGCTGTGTCACCGCACTTCTAAAGGTACTAAAAATGCGCTGCGCTGTGGTCATCTTTTGTGAATCGCAGTATACTTTGTGAATACCACTTTATTATAGGTTTTGTTGGCGACAACAAAAGGTTCATTTTTATTTAATAACAAAGGTTGAATTGGACGTTTTACGACTTACTTGGTGTAATGGTAGAGAAGTCAAGGATTCTGGGTTCATCCCCGGGTAGAATAAACATTTGCTTTCATGTCTGTTTCCATCGGTCTAGGCGTTTGTATGATAATATTATGTGTAATGCAAACATTTAGTTAACACTTGAATTGGAACTAAATGCACTTAACCCATAGGCTGAAGGAAAACATCGTGAGGAAACCTGCACACGCCTGCGAAGAGAATCAAAGGTTGTGCGTGAAGTTGGCCAACTCGCACTGGGTCTGCGTGGTCGACTAAGCCTATAGAATCCTAATGGGTAGTGTTGGCCCCTCGGTAGGTACATTTAATGAGCTGAGCGGACCTAAATATTCTTATCCAATCACACCCATAATTGAAGTGGGTACAAGAAATTGGAAAAAATATTATAATAAGATTACATACTTTTTAAAATTAAAGTATTGTTGTAAAAGTTTTCATGTGATGATAAATTTATGAGTGAAGTTCTAGGATGATGTTACGTTTATGAGCTGAGGTTTGATAGGCAATTTCAAATAATCAAGTTTCCGTAGTGTAGCGGTTATCACGTGTGCTTCACACGCACAAGGTCCCCGGTTCGATCCCGGGCGGAAACAGAAATGTTTTATATTGATTTTTGAAAATTAAGATAATATTTTATTGCTATAATATAAGTATTTAATATTTTTTTGAAAATGCTTTCTCCAGGCTATTTTTATTTACCAGGCTAGTAGTAAGCTAGTTTTGTTTGTGTTAAGTTATGAGATACAACTATGTACACTGCTTGAACATATAAGTAAGCTTAATAATTGTTAATAAACGTATGTAAACGGGGTCTCTTTTAGGGATAAGATCAGAAATGATTTAATCCGTAAGAGAACTAAAGTTACCGACATAGCCCGCCGGATCAGCAAGTTGAAGTGGCAGTGGGCTGGTCACGTATGTCGCAGAACCGATGCCGTTGGAGTATACGAGTCTGGAGTGGAGACCGGTCTCGGCAAGCGTAGCGTAGGACGCCCTCCGGCCCGATGGACCGACGACTTGCGAAAGGTCGCTGGTGGAGGCTGGATGAAAAGCGGAGGACGGGATACTCGGCGCAAAATGGGGAGACCTATGTCCCGCAGTGGACTGCGATAGGTTGAATAGTATATTATGTAAACTAGAGTATTAGACCTTGCGTCTTTTATGTATAATATTGTTACATAATACTGTTTGTCCCTGTCAATTTAAAACCACTGAAATCACAACCAAAGCGTTAAAACCACTATTGCTATTTCATTTTTCCAGGCGTTATTATCAGGTAACTTTGTATAATCGTTTTACTCTAAAAATGTGTTTGCGGTATTTACAAATACGGTTTAAGTAAAAAGCTATTTATAAGTTATCTTCAATCATGATGAACAAAAATGTAGTTACTAAGTACTTTTATCTAAGGAACATATTACTGTGATATTATGTTACAAGTTTCGTTTCCTGTACCCCGATCAATAATTCTTAAAAGGCAACTTAAGCCTATATTTACATAACTTAATTAGTGATATAATTATAACAATTTTATTATTGCTTATATTATAAAATAATAGCAATAATAATATTTCTTGCTTAAATTGTTTATAATAAACATCCGGTTCATACAATATAATGCCGTTTTGATTATATTCATTATTCTATTATTTGATTGTAAATCTATTTGATAATTCATAATAACTTTTTTCGTTTATTTTTCGTTACGCATTTGACAATTATTCATGATTGTAAAAGCGCTGCAGTATTATCAGTTTAAAAAGATGATAGCGCCCAACAATACTCAACAACAATTAAAATGATCTACGTTGTACATAGTATCTATTTATTGACACATGGCCTTGGAGGCCTTTACTCAGCAGTGGATATTTTAGGCTGTACTGATAATGATGATGATAACAGATAAAATTAACAATTCTATTGAATTAGATTGAATTGTATTCATAAAGAACCCATACCCAAATTATAAGATAATTTGTTTTTTCAAGGCAGCACTGTATACCGTATGAATGAATATTACATGATTTACATGGAATAAAAAATCTGTGATATTACTACCTAGTACTGATTTCTTGATCGTTTAGGTATCAAGTTAACTATAGGTACTAATTTTTTCCACTTATCACTGGTAAATTATAGTACTTAGGTACTAAAACAATGTTGTTTTGACATGGTCATGCAAACGAAGTAATTTTTATTTGTACACTACATAATTAGAATATAATCCATTTTCTTCAGCAGTCTGTTCAGTACAAACATCTCGTGAGCCTATAACGGCTCACTGCGTGGCACAGGCTCACTGCGTCCCACACATCATAGATATGGTCCACCTATTGGCTGACGACCCATTTGGTGTAATGGTCAAGACGTCGGCTACTACACCAAGGGTTCCAGGCTCAATCCCCGAGCATGACAAACATTTGTGTGCATGAACATGTCTGTTTGTAATGGTCTGGGTGTCTCTATGTTTAACATGTCTGTATTTCCAAAAAAAGTATTTAAGTATTTATCATGTATATATCATAAAATTAAAGCATTAAATCTTCTCCTTAATGTAAAAAATAATTTTATGAAAACCGCATCGAAATTGCTTCAGCCAAACGCGGAAAATCGCGAAAAATATACCTACATACTAACAATAAACTAACTTGATGCACAAACTTAATCAAAAAATGTTCCCGGCAAAATCATGCCCATCCGTCAGTTGAACAAAATTTTTATATATAATCACGTCGCTCGCTACATGTCATAGTGACATTGTATTACTCGTACTTTTGATTTGTATCCTTTTAATCACGCCTAAGGTCAAAATTTGAGTGAAAAATGTGTCATACAATTAACAAGTTGAAGTGGCAGTGGGCTGGTCACGTAGTTGGCAGAACCGATGGCCGTTGGAGCAGACGAGTTCTGGAGCGTAGCGTAGGACGCACTCCGGCCCGATGGACCGACGACTTGCGAAAGGTCGCTGGTGGAAGCTGGATAGAAAGCGGAGGACCGGGATGTCTGGCGCAAAATGGGGGAGACTTATGTCCAGTGGACTCTTCCTACTCCTATAAGTGGACTGCAATAGGTTGAAGAGAGAGAATTAACATGTGTCAAGTGGCTGTGACATTTTTTGTGGTTATTTCTTCATAATTGTGCTCTAGTACAATGGTTAGTTTATTGTTCACCTGAGTGTAAGTGGCATAAATACATAGAAAGATAAAAGGAAGACTGACAGATAAAAAAATTGAGAAGCTTAAATAAAGACGTACCTTAGTAGGTTACTTTATACAGTAGGTATGGCGGTTAATATTAATTCTTGAAGAGTAATTATAATATATGTTTAATTCAGGAAGTTATTATAAATATTATGCTAAATAACTTGTGTTCCCAAATTATGTTAGCTCTGAAATAATGGTTAATATTACATTACCATTAAACATTTCCGCGCTATTATATTAAAATTACCAATTGTTTGGGTAACGGAATATAATTTTATAAAAATGACCGGACATTTACTATAATTATTTATGGACTCTCTTAGTGCCTCAGTGCTTCGTGGTGTTGGTGTCTGGCTGCAGGATCGGGGGTCATGGTTCGAATCTCGTGGGACACCACATAGTTAAATCACTTTTTACGATTTTTCCCACTTTGTTAAGGGCATTGCAGGCTGAATCCCCTAATTGTATTACAAGAAAGATTCCGTGGTTTGGAGGCACGTTAAGCCGTCGGTGCCGGCTACTATTAAAATGGTAATGTCACAGACATCCGAATATACAATTGACTGGACAAGCCGCCAAGTTTATAGGCAGTCCAGTGTCACAATTTCTTTTCGGTTCTTACCTGTGAAAAGTTATTAT
>PQWD01004289.1:0-29039 GCA_019425675.1 Leucinodes orbonalis
GTTCCGAATGACACACGTACACATTTTTCGAATCAGTGAACAATTACCTCAACAAAGAGCCTACAACCGTATTCTCTTTGGCGTTTCATTTTTAGGCACGGATGGCGTATCTACCTTTATATATACAGAATATCATTGTATTTACCCACTAAGTCGGTCCCGACGTGCCATTCGTAGCTGCGCTAACCATAAAGTTTAATTATAATTAATTTTACAATTCCGCAAATCTAATGCTGGCTTGCTGTCTAATTACCAAGATCGTTCTTCAACTTCCCAGCTACTGCGGTGAAATGCCATTTCTCTCAGTATTATGGGAATTAAATTAACTTTATCTCCTGCGAACATAGTCGGGTCAAACTGTTCGGCTTTTAACTTTACCATAAATGACTTTAACAACTGCATTAATAACGTAAACGGACTTAAATGTGGTTGTTTTGATGACAGTTATAATAAAGATGATAAGTTTCCCACAATGCTTATACGAGACAAGCCTTTTGAATTCGTGTTGCACGACTTCCTTTTTCGGGATATATTGACTGCCATCTCACCTGATGGTAAGTGATGATGCGGGCGAGGATGGAGTATACCTGCCTAGAAACAGCCTTTTCACTCTTGCCTTGAAGACGCCCGAGTTGTAATGATCGGGGAACACATTGGAGGCAAAGAGTTCCATTCCATTCGCTGTGGTTAAATAATGACTTGTAGATACTTCACAATGTATTTAAATCTATAAAAATAAATGGTTTAATTTGTTTCATTTTGAATTTCCTTTTATTTTGGACCATACGAGAATTGGACCAATCACGAATTTGTGATTTTTTACGATTGTACGAATCGCGAATTATACAAATCGCGCCTAAACGTTGCTTAAGGTCTCTTCAGAATATCGGCGTTGTAGCAGCGTGTGTTTGCGACAGGCGTCTTTTCAACTCCTACCGAGGCGGGGCCTATTGACCTGTTTGTTACTATTTTTATCATCTATCTTGTTGTTATGCTGTTTTTTCATAAAATTTAAAAAAGGGCCAATAAATGATTTGATTGGAACACCTACTTGCCCGAACTGTCCATTTTCGTGCGGTTTCTGGGACCTTACTTATAGTACACTGAGGAGAAACCAGCAAGAAACTCAGTAAGTAGTAACTCTTTTCAAAAAATTTGTGTTAAGTACAGAATCATTTGTAATCAAAATAATTATATAATCTGTTATTGTTTTTATTTTGTGCCAAATAAATCTTTCTTTCTTTCTTACATTCATTATTTTCCGTCAATACTGCTCTACGTCCGTCACCTGAGACGAGAGATGTTAGGTTCCTTATACTCGGTAGTTTAACTACCAAGTGCCCTTATCCCGAAACACAGAAGTGCAAAACACTCCTATTTCACGGGACAATATTAGTCGCTGCTGTTGCACCTACCTAGACGACTCAGTACCTAGTCTGCCTAGTAAAAAAATAATTATTCATCAAAATATTACATTTGTACATAAATGCGCAGTTATCGCTGAGAATTTTCCATACTCATACGTCCAGCCATTGGAAATATTTCACGGTCGTCGGTTACATTCTTGAGGTAATTCGATATGGCGCTGAGCTTGCTATGAAAATTGTTTCAAATTAACACTGAATACCAACGAGCGGTTAAAACTGTATGTTTGTTTGTTTCATGTGATGAGTCTTGTTGTCGTTAAACGACGACCTTCCCTGATACTTACTTAGATATCTAACTAATATATATTTCCAATATATAAATTACTGGTTATAAGAGAGGTTACATCTTTGATAACTTAGTACGAGTCTATACTTAAAAAAAAAAGTGTTTGATTCCTATCCGGGCCTACTTGCATAGGTACCTAAGACATGGATACTGACTGCGGGATTGGTTCACATTAGTGAACAATGGAGTGAGCTTTGCTCGGGGTTTTTCTGAGGGTTAAAATTATGTTATGTATAGCAGAACTAAAGTTACCGACGTAGCGCGCCAGATCAGCAAGTTAGCGTAGGCTAGGTGACTACCCAGCCCGATGGACCGGCGACTTGCGAACGTCATTGGTAGAGGCTGGATAAGAAAAGCGGATAACCGGGATATCTGGCGCAAAATAATGATACGAAACACGTTTGGAAAAAGACAATCTCTAGTCATAGATAAATGACCGAATGATATATTCTAAAACTAACGTCCACCGCCCAGCGACCTGCTAGCTACCGTTCACCATTCACATAGACAGAAATTATTGCAATTAAAACAATTAGAGCATGAATACATAATTGATACTTGTGTGCTCCAGATTTATAATTTCGATTGTAGATAAGAACGGTGTTATATTATGACTTATGCGAGTGGCAATGACCGGATTATATTGGGTAAGGTTTGCTAGGTTTTTCCTATGGACGTTTTGCTGTTGACCGATGGTGGCCTTCCTTTATACGCCTTGAAAGTGTACACTGTACATGTTTATCCGTATGTATTTTCCCATTCGTTAAGGACTAAGTGAGGAAACCAATTCTATTAACGTAGAATATCTTACGTATAATAACGTAGAATAGCAACCTCCAAGCTCCTGTAGTCGAAAGGGTTAAATGAGATTAATTATTTTTTCATCACTTTGTTTTGTTTGTTATTAAAAATCTGTTTTATTACTAAAATATTTTTTTTTCTATAGAAAAAAAGATAAGAATGGTTGTTTCTTTCATTTATAATTCGATAGATACGTTTGCCGAAGTTAACTACTTAGATGTATATTATAAATATATAGACAGATACGTCACAAACAGTTGATGCATACAAGTCTATTGAAAAAAATCTTGAAAATAACTGTTTATCTTATAATGTTATAATACAAAATTTTCCTTCCAAATGTTTTCAAGTAATTTGAATATTTGCAAAAAAAAACCACCAAACATCTAATCTTGCAAGATCTCGAAATCGAGATCACGCGGTGTTGTTATTGATAAACTCGCAAAATCTCGCTTGAGGCCCAATCTCGCGAGATATGCATTCCCTACTTATAACATTAAAAAAATATAAACATCCTTATTATATAAATATCCACTAATAAACAAATATCCACTGTGATAATTACACAGCGCCATCTAGCCCCAAATTAAGCGTGTAGCCTGTATTATGGGTACGAAACAACGGATAAACATACTTATATACCTTTTTTGTTGTAAATACATACATATTATACAGAGAAAACACCCAGACCATTACAAACAGACATGTTCATGCACACAAATGTTTGTACTGCCCGGGGATCGAATTTGGAACCCTTGATGTTGCAGCCGACGTCTCAACTGCAACACCAAATGGATCGTCAATCGTAAAACGTATTACACTAGAATGTAAATCCAATACCTTATCGATGATATCAACTTTTCACATCATATGACACACTTGCGAAGGCTCTGGGCGCGGCGCCTGCGCCAGCCGCATCTATGCAATTATGACTTTTACTTTCCACCGCTTTGGGAATTTATTATAACAGAAAGTTTTTGGGCAGAGCGTGCAGTGAAATTTTTCGGCGATAAGTATCAGTGCTATGGGCATATCGTGTGTGACGTTTTAATAATGTGTTTTGTAATTTTCGTAACGCAAATCACGTTTGCTTTTCCTCTGTAATGGTTGGTGCGTGGTTTTTGTTACCTCAGTGATGTTATTTCACTGATAGATATAAAGCCAAACATTTTTTTTTTAATTTAAGCGCCAATACTTTTTATCTTCAAATAAAATCTGCTTTAATTTATTTTGACATCATACGACTATTTTATTACAAATTTTTGGCACAAACTTCAATCAAAAATTCGTTTTCATTTCGGAGAAATTTGAAGTTTTAAAATGTTCAAGCTATAATCCTCACCTAGGTATCACTATTTCATGACTTTTTTGGAACCTAAACCAATTCGACAGCTTGACGTTCAAGCCGTAATCCCACAGACATCCGAATATAAATTAGACTGGACAAGCCGCCAAGTTTATAGGCAGTCCCAATGTCGCAATTTCTTTTCGGTTCTTATCTATGAAAAGTTATTCTATTACTTGGTAAATTTACTGATTCATTGCGATGATGGCATGTTACAATTGCACAGGATGGCATTTTGGAAAAAAACGGTAATTTCTTCTAAGATTCGTGCATCTTGACTCGTCTCACAGAGTATACACTGGTATGCTCGTTGAGCTTATATTTGTCGCACTTTAAACGCGGCTTCCCCATCTCCTGTATTGGGAAATCTGTGCGTAATCCTCACCAACCTGTAGCTATAACTCCGAAAGTAAAGTACGACTATTTCTTATACTTATGCGACTATTTACGACTAAGTAATTCAGGACTATTTTTTGACGTTGTCAAAATTCGTTTTCATTGATTCCAATATGAGGATTACAGCTTGAAGCACACCTCCGATCCGCGTTGGGCTCGTGATGTGCGTAACTCAATCTTCCCATAGCTACTGTGTGGGAAGGCCTGTGATGATGATGATGTTTTAGACAAAGTAAACAGTACCATCGATAGTCAAAACTCGTTGAGGATAACTATCCCAAACAATAGATTTTCTCTTGTCTTACCGTCTTTACGCTTGAATATTTAATAAGAATTTGGGCGTTGTTAAGATTGAATATGAAAGTCGAATTAGAAGAAATGAAGCTGCATTCAAATCGATCGATGAAGCATCACATAACATCCCACTGCAGGGCACAGGCTTTCTGACACAGATTTATTTATTTATTTATTTATCATTACAATCATGTGGTTTATAAGTTCTTGTAAATTTCAATAGTACATAACACATGAACCCTGTAAGGGCACAATAATGAAAATCATGATAAAATGCGCATAGCCTTACATACTAATACTTTAATATAAATTAATAATATAATCCTCGCCTTGGTAAGAGTTTCTATTGTTATGTCTCGTCTGATAAGTATTCTGCCCAGTATGAAGCAAATAATCTATGTTGCATGTTAACTTATTATGAAACAAACGTTGTCCTTTCATATGCCAAACATTTATTATTGAATATCGTGTGCATTGAAAATATATGTTAGAATAACAAAACATTGAACATGTAATAATTGTGAATTATGTATCAAGTATTGCCTTACATTTTGAGATTAGTACATTGAACCATATTTTACGGATGACATTATTATGTAAAACTAATTTACAATATCTGTCTACCAATAGTAGTCAGCAAGTAACGTAACCAAAGACAAAATCACCGAAACGTCAACAGAAAATACTCGTAGATATTATATAATACACGTACTTTATACGTGAAATTGGTTTTGATTCAATGCATACTCCATCACATCTACTGTACCACTATATTAAGAATAATAATTTCAATTAAAATCACTTACTACAATCGTAATGCTATCATCGGCGTCCAAGTTCAAATCAAGGGCCCAAAGGCCATCGATCAAAACAAGCGCAGCCACAAAAACAGAACCGGCTCGCATACCGGTCGGAGCAACAGCCGGCGTTTGCCTACAGTTAAGACCCAAGGTCGTTTCACTACCACTTCACAATTTTTATCCTTCTCTTTTTTACACCACCTTTCATCCTAAACAATACCAAAATGACGTATAACACACCTATGTCGTCACAATTTTCAACTTTAACACAATATTTAAGTTACAAATTTCTCCGCGCGCGTCGTGGCATTCCAGAGGTCATGTGCCGCTTTTTTTGCAAACTTTTTTTTGTGGTTCAACCAAATGATAGGTTACGGCCGAACCCGATTCAATCTGTTCCTGCCATTCTTTATTTGAATTTGATTCGATCTCAAAGATTGGCGATAAGGTGTTTTGAAATCGCTCATATCGCTAAGTGCTGGTATAGTGAGAGGTCGAGTGAAGTGTATGGGAGGTCATTGGGTTGTTTTCAAAAACGACATGTTATTTTTCGTGTCTAACAAAGCTACTGAGTTTGTTATTCTTAATTTCATGTCGGACTTTGATTTGTGTTTGTTATACAAAAAAAATAGAGCTAAAAAATCATAAAATATTTCTTCGACTGTAACAGCGTTAAGTACCTATTTAGTTTCGAATAACACTGACCTAACTTTTACGAAGTGCATGCCTGATTTAAAAATATCGATATGGAACAACTTGTTGTTTGTATACTTTCAATGTTTAAAATTATTGGCGGAAACCTAGTCCGGAAACAATGGTGTTCGTCTTATATGCAGTAGTAGTATTGTTTATTATTAGCCTTTATTTCTCCATATAGTAGTTATTATTTCTAAAGATGAATAAGATACACCAACATTAAGGTTTTCTTTGTTATGAAGTGAACGGGACGAACAGTTCCCGCACCAGATATTCAGTGATACGTTTCCCCAGGACAGGTGCAGTGTAAAAGGAAAACAACACAAACTTCATCTTTCAAGCTATTGTATTTCCAAGATGCCCGTCACCCAACACTATAAAATTTTGCTTAGGTACAATGACCTCTTACCAAGAACAGAAATACATAACATTCCTATTTCTTTGGATGATATCTAGTATATCAGTAGATTCCTACCTCAACGAAGCTATTTCGAACCTAGTAAAAGGTAGTCTCGGTCTGCGAGGAAGTAATTAGAAAAGGCCTTTATTCATCAGAGACTACATTAGGTTCTTATAAAGATTAAGCCTGGAATCGTCTTATAAATTGTGAGTACTCTGCAAGTCACTTCTTCATAATATATTCCTATCAGCAGTGGCGTGCACTCCATATATGCAAATAAGCAGTGCATACCCAGTGCGTCCAGACAACCCGGATATCGCCAACATATGAAATTATTCCCACTTAGCCGCCCATTTTCCTCTACAGATTTAAAACTATAGGCAATCTGCTATTATCAACAGTACTTAATTTGACAAAACTGTAAATTATTTATTGTTTTTGCGGTAAGTGTCACTCACTTTGCATACCCTGCTCATAATCTCTGTGCACGCCACTGCCTATCAGAAATCAGAGAATCCACGAAAGAAACCTGTTGTCAATTCTCTCCTTAGGGAAAGTTTTGACCACCACACTCGCGATGAACATGATCAATGATTTCAGACCCTTTAAGGTAATCTGAAGCGCTGTGCTCTGATTATACCATGGGCTTGTAACTTTAAGCCTCAGTGTTTCCTGTTAAACGGCATCTCGGACCAGCTGCCAGATGGTTGGGGTCTTATTTCGTCACCGCATATGCTGTGCCACTAGTGAAAGATAGGGTTGTCACAACTGTACTCATTTGCACTGAGCTTGACATTGGAGACAAACAAATGAACATCAGCAGAATATATATTGGAACTGCGGGGAGCGTTCACAGCAAAACTTAGTGTAATGTCGTTCCCTGACACTAGCAAACAAATTAGAAATATGGGACATCCAGACCAATAGATAATACACATGTTCACATCTTACTAATTCCTATTTAAAAGTGTCCGCGGCAAAAGTCTACCCATCGCGTCAGTTGGGCAGAATTTTTATTTTAATCAGGTCGCTCGCTGCATGTCATATGACATTGTGCTGCTTTTGATTTTGTACTCTTTCAGAGACGCTTTAAAGTCAAAATTTAATTGAATAATTTTACGTTCTAAATATAATAATAACCATACGTATGTTATGGATGCGGCTCGGATATTTTTTGGTCGACGTTTCTTCGTGATTGTGCATGTAGTCATTTATTGTTGAACTAAGGTTCATACAAGTTATACTGCCCGGGGATCGAACCCAGAGTCGTAAGTCCACGTCTCAACCATTACACCACATGCGTCGTCAAATTATCTTACGAATCGACACCCCTAAGCCGAGTGGATAAGGACATGTGCCATCTACATTTATAGTACATGTCCACGTTTCACAAACCGCCTAGGTAGGAATGTAGACTGGTGGTCAGCTCGCCATCTTTTAGCCTTCGTTGCCATGTTACCTTACTTGAGTTTTTTACAAACCCACCCTAGATCTACTATGAGGAATATCCAAATGAACTTTAATCACATTGATATAGGATATAGTTTTAGTTGCATTTAAGTAAGACTTGAAGGTGCCTAATTATGTTAATGCTCTTCAACTTAGTTATATGGGATGCTTAGAAAATGACCTAAAAGGCACTCCTCTTTAATGATGACGTTCAAGTTTATTTATTACCAATGATTTACATAACAAATCAATAGATAATACAGGTTTCTGTAGATTATTCACAAAAATACGAACTACAAAAAATCTGCAATTATTTTATGTGCCCATAAAAAAGAAAAAAAAATAAATTTCAAAAATGGCATTTATTTCAGTAAATCACACACAATTCAGTCGCCGCGGCTTTTTTTCACGAACATATCTGTTTGTATTGGTGTTTCTATGCATAATATGCATTTGTTTACAAAAAGTATGTAAGTATGTTTATCCGTTAAGTAACCATATCACACGTACTTATTCTAAATACTTAGTTTGAAGCTATATGGAGATGTGTGAATGTGGATGGATATGTATTTATTTTGTAGATTTTACATGAATACATTGAGAAAAGGGACGTCTTAATACATCACTAAGGCCCGTATCCTAGAACGAGACTCAATGTTGATCTTTATTTGAATCGAGTTAGAAAGGATAGTGCTATATACGATAAATAGCGGCATCCCTTTCTAACGCATTTTAAGTAAAGATCAAGGCTTGAGTCTCGTATATACGGGCTTAAGACTGTCATCACTCATATTCAATAACTCGTAATATAAACCGGACTGAAATCCAAAACAATCCGAACTAACAGTATCGCATACATTCTCTTATGATAATGTAGCATATTGCATATCTTACCGCAGGAATCGTTCCACTAAATTGAATTATTAACTTCGTCAATGCGTACCCGTTGGTTGTACGTGATTTGCAAGCTAATGCGCTAGTCGGCTGGCGTTTACTGTCGAAAAGAGATTATCAAAGAAACGTCTCCATCCGACTGACCAATAACGATATTTGCGCGTGTGGTGACAGCAGATTAGGAAAAAATTGTCACGATTCCTCCACATCCCTTGACAGAGAAAAGATTTATTTTTGAAATCATTTAACAATTAATATTAAGAACTACTCCCATAAAAGTACTTGAGTAATCATCATCTCATTATACGTCCCCACCGAGGGGCACGAGCCTACGCGTCGTATACGCGAGCCCAGTGCGGATGGACTTCACGCACAGCCTTTGACTCTTCGCAGGCGTGCGCAGGTTTTGTTACGTTTTTTCTTCACCATGAGAACCTCGGATAAACGTACATGTAATTTGGCGTATAAAAAGACGTCACGTGGCGGGATTTGAACCGGCACTTTCCAGATCGGGAGGCAACAGTCCAATGAGCCACCGACGTCCAAAGTCTAAAGTGCGAGGGTAATTCGGCAAGTCTCGTATTTTATCATCGCATACAATTTTATGATCTGCACATAGAATAACTTAAACAGTAACGGTCAGCAAAAACATTTGTCGTCGGTATGCGAGTCGCGTGCGCACCGTTACGCTACCGTTTTTGTGATAGAGATACAGCTATTTTGATACGTGGTGTTGTCTCGCTCGCACACATATGCCTGGATTAATGGAAACAAGAAAGAAAAAATTATTTATTTGGTACACACAATAAAATACTTTCAACAGTAAGAAACATAAAATTAATAATACATAAAATAATAAAAAATAAGGGTATTGTTATCTTGCTTGTTTAGTAAATGTTTCATTTTCTCCCCTCAGGTAATCGAGTTTAAAGTTCACCTAATGGCAAGGAACACGCATAATTCCAAAGAATTAACAAGTACACGGTTCAAACGATGATAAGGTCTACATCACAAATTTAAAAGCCTTATAGCTTATAAATATTTGGTCTACAATTATCTACATGTCCGAGCCGCACTACACATACGTATATTTATATTGTTATAATATAAAATTATTCATTTAAATTTCGACCTCAATGCGTCACTGAAAGGGTACAAAAACAAAAAAGCACGAGCACACTACTATGTCATTATGACAACTGAAAATGAACGAAAGCTCTGAATACCCGACCACTTTTTGATTGAAATTGTGCTAGTTAGGTCATTATTTATCTAAGCGTTCAAAGGGTTAATTGGAGGGAATCTTATATGACGAACCTTGTGGTGTAATTGGTTGAAATGTTGGTATATACACCAAGGGTTCCGAGTTCGATCCCCGGGCAGGACAAACATTTGTGTGCATGAACATGTCCGTTTGTATTGGTCTGGGTATTTTTCAATGTTTAATATGTATTTCCAAAAAAAGTATACAAGTATGTTTATTCGTTCTTTAGTACCTATATTACGGGCTAAATGCTTAGATTGGGACTAAATGGCGCTGCGTGAATCAGTGGATATTTATTTATATATTATATATGGTTGGGTGGTCGTCAGTTTAATGGAGGTGATATATGACACGTTAAATTGCATGTTGCGTTATCTAGACGAAATGAACAATCTAGGAATTGCAGCAACATATGTTATCTCAGTGCATTGCCCTTTCCGTGAACACATGTATGTCAGTTTGCATAACAAGATTTGCGAGTACTAATTTGCTCGTCCATAAAGTTTGCTCGTTGCAAACATTACGTGCTTCATTTTCATAATTCGTCACCCCAAGAGCTGATTCATTCAAGTGCTCCGAACATTCAGTTTTGAGCGTTGAGATCACACAGAATTTGGCCACGCAGTTTTTCGATTCAAGTAATCGTCAATAAATGTTTTTACTGACGAAATTGTGCAAGAATTTATAAAACTATTAGTGATGTTTTCATGCAAATCCCTTTAAAGTATCTTTATAGTGATAAATAGCAAAATAAGAGTTGCCATATCCGAAGTTGTTTTCCGTTAAATAGGGTTTTTCAGATATCGAAAAATTGAGCTCGTCAGTTAATGGCATTTTCGGCTACTAGTGGACGGCAGTTACATAAAAATAAATGTTATATATAAATAATTAAAGAAAAAACGTACTATTCAGTGAGTTCTTTCTTTATTTGCGGCTGGATCGGAAAGTGCATTTTCAAGGACTCTAGTCAGTCGGAACTTTTATAAGTACGAGTAATTCGCAATGAATTTATTAATCTATGCATAAAATTTAACGTATATAAATCCACACAATATTGACCTAAGTACTCCTAGTACCTAATTATCTACAGTGGTCTTTCTCAAAACTGACACTAATTTTTAAATTTTTTTTTAGCAATAATTTGTGTTTTTTATTACATTTACCTGCAAAAGATTCGTTATTTTCTTGGTTTAATATGGTTTTAACAGCACATTTGCCTTTCTTCTAGTGCTTATACTACGTGCATTCAATATTCGAAGAGTCTTAAATGTCACCTTTTTTACATTTTTATGCATCAATGCACACGTATGAAATCTCAGAATGTTACCAGACGACCTTGGTGGCTTCCTTATAAGACAGCTGAGATTCTTTTAAATGTCAGTGTTAATTGCGAACAAAATACCCTATACCGTAGGTATAAGGATGTAGATTATCGTAATGGCGCTTTTATCATTGCTTTTTAATGAATACAGATAAAACAATTGTTATTTGACAAACACATTGTTTTCAGTCGACAAAAACCTGTTTGAATAACAGTGGGTCATTTCAAGCAGATTAGTGGGGTATCGTATTTTTGCGTAAAATAGTGTAACATTTTAATACATTTATGTTTTAATTGTTTTTGTATACTGCAACAAATCCTTTTTTGCAAGCATTTAAGTTTTCTGCTAATATTCCTTATTTTGTCTTTCGTCAGGCAGATATTCAAACTGCATATATTTTGCAATTATACGATCCAATTAGTAGAAGAATTACAAACTACTTGCCTAGGCAAGTAGGCAGCCTAAAATATATATTAGAAGCCAATTATTATGCCAATTATTTATGTTACAAAGTGAACAGGACGGTCAGGACGCTTACCTAATGGTAAGTGATACGCCTGACCATGACAGAGTGGCATTGAAGGAGACTAACTAGGCAGTTATCATCTCCATCAATGCCGCAGTGCTCCCGTCACTTGACACGACAGTTGTTAAGTCTTTTATACCCGGTAATTTCACTAGCTACAGTGCCCTCATCCCGAAACACAGATATGCAAAACATTTATATTATATGGGACGATATCCAGATATGGTTGTACCAGTACCACGGTGGTAAATACGTAAACGACTCAGTATCGATTCTACCATCTATCTATATAATGATTAATCCAACCCTTTTTAATCTTCTGTCCGTGTTGTGGGTGTTCGGCCGGTACGTGGTCTCCATTCAAGAACCTTCCAGTACTACCGGCCATCGATTCTTCGGCGGACCATTGCCATTTCAGCATGGTAACACGGATGACTAAGTTTGTGACTTTTTGTTTACGTATCTCCTCATTGATAATATGATTTACAAACCTTAATATGACCTCTTCATACATAAGTAGTTTATTGTTTCTATATGTTAAGCATACGAGGCTCCATAGACCATTGGAGCTATAACAAAACTCAGCTCAACGGTATGACACCACAGTTACTAATAGTTTCCTATTACATAAATTCGCGAATAAGGACAGCGACCGATTTCTCTTGTTAGCCCTTTGTCTTTGTCCTTACAGTGACCTAACTGGCCTCTACTTTCGAACTTGAACCCTATTTTGTTGCGAATAAAGGTGTTATTTCACGGTGTTTGCCAAGGTACAATTTCGCCGTTATCTCGCTCACGCGTCGTGGTGTAACTTCGTACCGTAGAAAGTGTCCCGTGATTAGGGGGACACTGATTTTGACAAGATCCCAATCGACTGTTGCGTTGTGTGTATTTCTTAATGTAGATAGACTTTATTAAAATTATAATTATTGTGACTACCATGTCTGATTCGGCTGTGTAATATTCGTATAGGAAAATTGTGCGCATGTTTTTTTTATGTTAACTACATTTTGTGGAATTGTATTCAAATATATTCATATATTTAAAGTCATTCTTTGTTTAATGGAAGTTAGGGCGAAGGTTTATAATTAACATAAACATTTAAGATATCTGATGTAGGTAAGTAAATAGCTAGTAGAGTTTTTTACAGGTAGGTATTTCAAAGAAAAACAATGTTCTTAGAAGGTTGATATTGAAGGCTGCTTCAAAACAAGTGTGCCAAAGTTCAAAGTCATAAAATAATATATTTTTATACAACAAGATTTAATTAAACATATTTTTGAACAAAAAACAATAAATTAATTACTTTTCTATCAAAAAGAAGTAAAATATTTTATTAGAATTTGTAAAATGTACGATGATTGCGTTGTGCACTATGCTTTCTAAGGAATATCAGTTAAGAAATGCCTAGTATGCACCTCAACATTACACTGAGTATTATATACTACATCTTTAATGAGTATGCTCCCTTATTGTAGTGTTCCAAAAAATTCCTGAAGTTTGTATTTAATTTTTATGTTAACTTTGTTCTAATTAAAATAGTCCACACTAAACCAATTATTTACTTATTATATCTCTATCCTCATATCGCGATCAAACGTGGTCACCCGTTAAAACACAATAGTGTCATTTCTCCGCTCGCGCCTCTATAGATCGGCGTGCGCGCATGTCACTGTATGCTAGGGCACTGTCACCTCAATGGGTAATGGATCACGTCCGAATAGCATTTTAATCTGAACCCCGATAAACAGATGTGGGACGCGTTTCGGCGAATTCAACTTCGGGGTCACGACTAGGGGGACAATCGTTCACTGACATGCCGTTTGAAAGGGACGCGAAACCGGTTTTATGATAAAATTGCCAGAAAAATTCAGTTTTATTCTGTCACGATTGGGGCGTAACGGGCACGGTGGCACGTGCGTAGTAAATGTTTTTGTTTGGTCCGAGCAATGCTCGTTTAGTTGCTTTGATAGTTTTTTGAAGGCAATTGACCATCGGTCATCATCACATATAAATACTGTTATGTATTTGTCAGATTGTATTTTAAGATGTATATTCTTGTACATATTGAGAAGTATATATGCGCTTCGAAAATTGACATTATATAAGAGCAATGAGCATACTGAATATTTAACATGGTAAATTAATGCTGAAACAAAAACAATAATAATCACAATAAAACTTTGAAAAATAATGCTCTAAATCACCTCACTGTGTTTCTAAATTTATACGACTGTGTACCTGCTTGTTAAAATTGCGTTATTTTAAACAAGTACCTTTGTGTAAATAGCTGGATTAGTGTTCGTCTATAGAAATTCACAGCGTAGTGGTGGTTACAGTACCAATATATCTTTCATAAACCCGACAGTGTCGTGCTTGCCTTAAAAGGTAATTATGCATAATAATATACTCGTTCTGATTCTGGCCTTTCCATATCCCAATACGAGTACAATATCATGCCTGTCGATATGTTTTACGATCATTAAACCCTGGGCAATTCCAAAGCAGGAGTAAATATTCATTTCATACTCCATCTTCTGCATAGTTACCATCAGGTGATATGGCGGAAAATAACTAGACATAGAAAACTGTACTGGTAATACGATTGGTGTTAAAAACGAAGAAAGAAAAATATTTAGAAAGTAATATATACACGTAATAGATCCTAAGAGTAGAACAATGTAAGAGATAAAAATAGCAACAAGCCACAGGTAACAGATATAAGAAACATAATATAAATAATAACAAATTAGGAGAAAAGACAAAAAGAAGCAAACAAAAATTGTATAAAAAAGCAAATACCTTAATGAAACAAAAAACAATAATAAGACCCCTGACCATAATATCAGGGGGATGAGCCGAATAAAATAAAATAAAAAAGATATGGCGGAAACATTTCACCCGTTTTATCCAAAAAACGACGACTTTTCCCAAATCATCGTCAGTTTACCTAATCGGTCATTATACACATCAAGTTCACCTTACTCCAGCTTGCTAGCACTCTCTAGATTAAATAACAACAATAAGCCCCATAACGTTTCAAAATCGTTTTAATGGCTTAAAACTATTAACCTAGTCTAAACATTCGAATGCTATTATATTCAATGTAAAATCAACTGCCCTTGGTTACAGTTTGGCGAACACCCTTTTTTCTAAGCGCTCATTGCCTATTCAAAAACTGTACCTGCTACTCTTTGTCAATGAACTACAATGGACACCAGATCATGCAGGTAGATCTAAATATTCCCAATACGATTTTATTACCCAAATTTTGGCACCAAAAAGCGAGCAGTAAAAAATGGGCGTGGTAATTCTTTAACTTTGCTTCACAGCAAGTTTACCACTGGACACTTTTATTTCTATGGATAATATTAATATATAACCGTCATGAATATCAAGTTCGTGATCCTCATTATATTTAAAACTAGGAACCTTTTTAACATAATGTACATTTTTGGAGTATATTTGGGCTCTGTTTTTATCAATTATTAGGATGTACTCGAAAAGTCAAATAAAAATCATTGTATAGAATAGAAGAGAAAAAATATATAAAACAACTAATCAAAAATATCGAGAACGACCAAGCAAGCAGTATCTTATAAAATGGGCGTAATGTAAAGAATGTCTTAGTTCTTTCACAGCTTACTATCTCAAATCTGAACACAAATATCTTAAGTTTTTGTTATAACAACCATTCGAAACAAAATAGTTATAGTACCTAATAATAACATGTTATCGATTAAGAAATTGTTATCTGGCCTGCGCCCGCGCACGCTCCATCCTCCGCGCCTCAGTCTCGACCGCGACGCGCTCCGCTACGGACGCACGGGATCTAATAACAATAACGGCTATTCGAAAATAACCGAACCATTGTGAACTTTATTGCTCCCGTGTTATTGTTGCTAATCTAACACCCGTGGAATTTTGATATTAAGGTAATAAAACTCATTGTTCTAACTTTTGTGCTGATGTGAGTCCGTTTGGTATTGCAAAAGCTTTTGTGAACGTATGGTCAGATTTGTGGACGTAAACGCCGTGGAAAAAAAACGAGTTCGAGTTCTACGATTGAGACACATCGTGTCTCAGTGTTCGGCTTGTTTTAACATTATTGCACAAATGTTTAGATTGCTCAACAGTTTTACGCACGTTTTTACTATCTATGAAGATAACCGTTCGAGCACATTCTGTGCAATGAAATCGCTGTCGGCATCAAATTCGATTTGAACGAATACAATATCGCGTGCATCTGATTCTGTTCCATCTACTGGGCTTTAAACTTATACCGGAGGCGTTTAGATTCAATTATGTGGATCAAAATTATCTTCATCGCCTTTTCAATTTCGGCGCCGCATCAAACAGATATTTTTACCTGGAAGTAGTTTCTCGCTGCTCTAAAATTATTTCTTTCTTTTCAGGTAAAGGACGCATAATGGACCGCGCAGACGAAGCCCATCAGTGAAGTGTTAGTGTTGTGAATAACGGTTAACGTTAGTGTTTCTGCTGTTCAGCTATGATGTGAGACGGTTTTCGGTGCAGTGTCCAAAATGCCGTCAGATAGTGGGTCGACGTGGTCGCCGCCGGCGTCCAACAGTGAGAGGAGATTGAGCAACTCTTCCGATGGAAGCGCATGCAGCGGATATTCTAAAGCTGTAAGTAAAATAAACACTGTCAAAAATTCCCTTCATAGCTCTTACTTGCTGTATTTGTTACAGTTAGTGTGTGACCAAATTTAGCAATGTTAGCCAAAATGCGACGATATCTCAAGTAGAACAACGACGATTTAGAAGCCTAAACAAGGAAACTAGTCTTATTTGTCTTCAATAACACTTTAACAAGAAGAAATAAGGGTCAATTGACGCAATTTCAATGTGATTAACTGTAATACCACTAATAGTAAGAAAACTATGTAGGATAATAATCCATCACTACTCACTCTACGTGGGGCAGAAATCATAAACAATCTTAATTTAAAATTGGCTGCGAAATCTAGGGCGTCTATTGCAGAAGCAACATTTGCTAATGAACTTTTAAACCATCACTCTGATGAGTTATCAAAAGTGTCTACCACTCTTCGAGAGGTATTTAGTGTGCCGTCCTTACTAAATTTCAATAAAAATTTAGTTTACTTTTATGTGTTTTCTAAAATCAAAACCTAACCATAATAGTACATATAACTTCTAAGCCACCTATAATACCGGTTGCTATAAATTCTACAAAGAAATTGTTTCGCCACAGTCGGTTCCTTGGCCTACTGATCAAAATCATTAGTAGCGGAAACGGGCCCGGTTTGTATTGTCTGGCCTGCGACTATGTTATGAGAAATAATTAAACGCTATACACGTATACTTCCACTGTTAAAAAAAGTTCGTCTTCCATTGTTTTATGGCTGTGACAAAATGTTATTTAGTCAGACATAAACGTGACCCCTCAAGTATACAAATTGACAAGTTGTTTCCTGCATTTTACTTGCGATTTACAGATTCTAAGCGCAATGCCTTTGTGAACTCGTATTGAGCCGAAACTAGCTAAATTCTCAGTTAATGTGCAAACATCGCGAACAGCTTTGTCAATATTTTTGGACTGTATCTTAAGATATTTGTGTGCTCGCTAATTTACTCACCTTCTGGTTTCTTCTATACAAAGGATATTTTGGTTAGCCGAGAACTTGTTTGTGCTAAAAGGTTTTAATGCTCATTAATTTGTTTTTTGTTTTAAAATTTTAACAATGTTTAAGTAGAATTCTTTAACACTGTTAAGTAGTGGAATTTTATAATTATTATCATACTCTTGTTCAATGTTTTCCCTTTCCACTACAGATCCTTTTTTCGTTAAGAAACTTTGTAATTTTTTTAACATTTTAAGATCATAATGTCATCCATGATTGTATGCCTCTGCAAAATGGGTCACGACGTTAGCTAGTACTATGATCATTCAAAGGAAAGCTAGTATTGTTAAATGTAAAGTAGAATCTGAGTCACCACTTAACATCATTACTGAGGTACTGGACTGCGGTGCTGGGTCAGAGGAACGCTCGACTTTAGCAAACAGAAGTCGTGTTCTGAGGCACGAATAATTGCCTTTGCATGACAGTCATGTTTTCGAGCGAATTTCTGTACATTGTGGTCAACATTATGTCAATGAGTCGTTGCAATGCACACAATATTATAAAGATAAAAAATATTTGTAAAGGCATCATTACATTTCATTTAATGAAAATACATGCTAATAACGGCTATGGAACTAATCAAATTCGATATAATTACGGTTGGTTTATAACATTGTAAAGGTGTTTTGCTTGCTTACGAATTGATATCAGAAAGAAGCTCGAAACAAACGAAGCTCTTGAAATTTGAGTTAATTTCAAAAATTGTTACTTTATTTCGGTAACTAGTTCTTACTATTTTACGTGTTACTCAAAATTACGTGTGTAATGCTTGTAAAGAACGTGAAGTATCGGTTATTTGTTTGCAAGCAAATGAATTTAACAATCGAATGTTTCAATTGTTTCAGTAACAATTACCTATAGCATACAGAAAATACTTCATAAGATTTTTAACCGATATAAACGTAACACGCCCACTAGTATATTTATTTAAGTTTGAACAGAAAAATTAACATCGTGAAATGCACCAAATATGTATTCGCATAGCTAGAATTTAGCTAAAGCCTAATTTCAGAAGGCAACTAATGCTACGTTGGTCCAGTGCGTTTTAATTGTTCTCAAATCCTCTACCTTTGTTCAATTAATACATTTTATCAATCAACCAGGACGTAGCCAGGACCTATGACTCAACGTGCCTCCCAAAGCATGGCCTACATCTTCCAATTTATCACTTAGTCTACGCTGGCTTCTACGTCGTTCTCTTGAGGCCTAGAATTGTAAATACTTATATTGTTTGACATTAACTTATGCAATATTTGACGACACATTTGGTGTTGCGGTTGAGACGTCGGCTGAAACACAAGAGTTCCGGGTTCGATCCCCGGGCAGTACAACATTTGTGTGCATGAACTTGTCTGTTTGTAATGGTCTGGGTGTTTTATATGTATGTATGTATGTATTTACAAAAAAGAATTATACAGGTATGTTTATCCGTTGTTGTACCTATCATAATACAGGCTTCACGCTTAACTTGGGGCTAGATGGCGCTGTGTGAATGTCAGTGGATATTTATATTTATTTACTAATATTTGAGATGGCAACTAATATACTAGTTTCCGGGTTTGTACCGCCTCCATCAATCTCAATCGGTTAAGTAACCGTCAACTATCTTATCCGGCTTGAAAGTAAAACACTTGTAAAAACTCACAAGTTATTGTTATGGTATTTTGTTAACTTCAAAACCAACAATTGATTTTCAACGGCCCATTATTAAGGCAGTATTAGGCTCAAAAATAACGTTACCCGAAGAAAAAGAAAAACAAGAAACCGACTGGCCGGAAAGAAAAACTGTTATCTGCTTTCACTTTTCGTATTTTATGGTTAAGTAAGTTATTCTTGGCGGTTTCCTTTGTAGACATAATGATCTAGGTAAATCTTATTGTTCTTAGGTTGGTATGTCTCTTTGGGCATCTTACTTAGTGGGGGCCGTGTTTAAGGTTGTATGCATGATTCTAGTTTTCGCCATAACAGCTTGCTTTTGGACTATACTGTCACATAACAAACAATCCTACGCCTTTTTTTAAAAAAAAAGTTTGGTATCTCCGGTGTATCATAAATGTTAACAATACTATCAGACGGTGAATCTGCTTGTTTGCTAGTCACTGAGGTTGCCACTTTCTTGTTAAAGCCACAAAATCATTCAGCCATTAAGCCTACCTTAGTTAATTTTGTACAGTGATTTGTATATATATGAATTTATATTTTTTCAATAGTTTAAATGTTTGTCAAACCTATGTCTCATGCATGACGTTAAAAAAAGAGGCTGAAAATGGCAGAAAATTGTAGCAGAATAAACGCGTTGGTCAGGGACGAAAAAAGACTTGGAACCAAAAATAGGCTGTTTTCATTTATAATCTTTGACTGCAAATATTTTTGAACATATTGTTTTGAAAACAGGGACGGAACGGAGAAAGTTCTTTTTCGTCTCTGGCCATCTCGTTTTTTTCTGATAGAATTTTCTGCCAGTTTCAGCCTCATCGTTAAAAAGGCAGGCTCATTACCAAATAAGCCATCGAGTTCATTAAATAATAATGTAGAAGTATCTGTTTGTAAATAAATAATACTGAACTAAATATGACTTTGGTTATTTTCCTAATGGCTTCAACAAACAAAATTTATTGTTTAATAATTATCAAGGAAGACTTGTTTTCATTAAACATCATTTGAAAGTCATCATATTTATGTATCGATTATGGTTTGGCAAATGTTTCATCGAAGGCAACTATTCCGAGAATTAAACAGAATTGCTTTTTCTGTTCGATTATGTATTTTTTTATTTACTCATTCAACTCATTTCTCCATTTGTTTTAGGGTTCCTTAGCGCAATGGCAAAAACGGGACCCTTATAAATTCGTTGTCTGTCATGTTACTTTATACTGCGTAATCCTCCACGGTAAACACCGATTCGCACTTGGCCAATTTTTGTTATTATTTATTAAAATTCAGCCGTTTCATTCGTTATAGTATTTTAAATTGTAATAAAAAATCATTTCCATATTAAGTCTTAACTATATATATTCTCCCTAGCTTGCCCTCTTTCCTGACACAGATATATCCAAACAAAATAAGGTTAAAGATATTTTTACTTTGAGGTACTGATCCCTAAAAGCACGTATATTGCAACTGATGTGAACGGTACTTGCTACGCATACCTTTGTAATGTGTTATTTTTACAACTAACGCTTTCTAATGCTGTGTTTCACTGAATTACATCGAGGTCATAGTTTTGGCCTTAGGGCCATGTTCGAAGTGACCTATGGCTCAAATTACTGTCGCAGTTAACATTAACGTCGTGAATGTGAGATTATTCTTTTTTAAATCAAAGCCAGAGACAAGAATGTAATAAATATCAGCTTGTTTTGGGTAGTAGAGGCTCATTATTTATTTACCTTATTAAATTAATATCCACTTATGTTTCGACAGCGCTATTAAGCCCTAATTATTCAGGAACTTGTACTAAGAGTACTAAACAAAGGATAGAAAAACTTGTATACTTTTCTTGTAAATACATACATATTACACATATAAACACCCCGACTAATGAAAACAGATATGTTGCATAAATATAAGTACTCCTCCAAGATTGAAGCCGGAAAGGATTCCGGCAGAACACGGCATGTCGGCATTAAACTAAGGATAGTTTAATGCCGACATGCTGTGTTGCTGCTAAATGAGTCAATAAATGGTACAGGAAACAAATGAATTTCAAGGAAAAATATATAAGTAGCTAGGTTTTCTTTAACAAAAGCTCCACTTAATAAGACAATATTACCATTGCGCTAATTTAACGTTACGCAAGTAATTGTAAAGCTGTGGTCAACATTAAAGAGTGTATGTTCCTCATTTACTTTTTGTTGTAAAGAAAGCTTAAAAAATTAATAATGTTTTATGATTTCTGTGCAATGAAAAATAATGTTCGATAATTTAGCCGTGACACTTAATTAACCATTTCGACAAAACAGCCCTTAAATAAAGTGATAAATTGTTATACAATGTAATAAAGTGCCATCTAGTGTAATGGTTAATAATATAATACAAAGTTTCCGGGCTCCATCCCCGTGCTGCACACAAATTTTGTGACATGTCTAGGTGTTTTCCATGTGAAATAATGAATATGTATTAACAAAAAATGCATCTACATTCAGAATCATGTGGTGGTAGGTACTCTGAGGAGCTTTTAAAGTTACAAACACTTCAGTTAATGTTTCATGCGGAAACTACTTGGTATTGTTATTATTATCAACAAAATTTGAGACTTGAACGTTTTTAAATCATGAAAAAATGAAACTAAGTAACAAAATGTTCAAATCTTGCACATTCAAGTTACGCAAGCGTCACCTGCCCGCTACCATCTCCGCTGATTCAAGGCCACAGCCTTAACTTAATACACATGTTAGCCGATCTGTCATCCCGATATGCAACCGGTATTATTTAGATAATGTGCAACAAGTTGCATAAACTACTTATGCAACGTCATTTGTATTGCATACGGCCTCAATAGGATTCTTCTTATGGACATGCTAAGATGAAATTATGATTTTGTACTATAATTCGTCTGTATATAGCCTAATAATATTTCCTATTGTATTGGCAATACGTACCTTTTATTATGTTCACAAATGTCAATATGATCAAATAAACTTAATTTGTAACCATGATTATTAACAAACATTGGTACGTGTAATTTTTTATTTTATTGTCTTTTAAAGTAAGTAAATTTGACCTAATTAATTTAGGAAAACCTGATACTAGGTGGTAGTCTCGGTACTGAGTCGTCTAGGTAAGTACCACCACAGTGTGCCAGATCGCCCGGTGAATTATAGCCTACTTTTATTTAAGAAAAGCAGCAGTACACGACGCGTTACCTTTGCGCTACGTTCTACAGCGGGAGAGTATCTTATATCCCGGGTAATACCGCGAGACACTGCTAGTATCTAGTATAATATATAATTAGTAATAAGACCCCATAGCAATGCCGTGTGTGAAGTGTTCTTCGACTGGTTGGCATGACAATAGAAAGATGAAATCCCATTGCGTACTCACATGAATTGTAACTAATACAAAAAAATGTTGTACTCGTAGTAACTAACTCGAAAATAAGATAAAACCTCACCATATAACGTTGTTCGAAACCTTGTCGTATCAAGTTATAAAAACGGTGCGCGTTATCAAAAGTGTCATCTCGATATGTGCAGATAAATAAGAGATAACCTCGATACACACGTATCGTACGGTCTATAATATGGTTCGTTCTTAAGGATACTGTTTTTGGATAATAAAGTAGTTACCATAGTCAACTGACTTATTATTATTGAAGTTAAAAACATAAAATTGTCCATGAAAAAGTGATCGCTTCTTTATAAGCCACTCGAGTATCTTTCCACCCCTTCGGCCGTCGGTTCTGCGCTGCATAATACCATAATAGGGATGATGACAATTTTTTTTTCTGTTATTATATCGATGGACCGCATAATAATAGAAACATTGGTAAAAAATTACTTCGTTAACATTAAAACTCACAGAGATTTTCCAATTCTAAAAGCACATTAATGGACTTTCCCAAAAACGCTTCATACAAATGGCTACCTAGTTATGACGTCACGCATCAGTAATTAGTACGCATAGTTTGTGAATTTTGTACTACAACTATATTAAATGTTGCGTTTACTAAAACGGTTTCATAGCAATAGTTGCTTTAAATTGTATGTGTTATCCTTTTGTTAACAAATTTTTGACAATTAATGTTCTTTCAAAATGGACTTGCCCACCTAACTTTGAAGACTAATAAAATTCATAAAACATGAGTTTTCGAGCTGAGAGTAAGCACATCGTTGTATTTAACCCAGATTTGTAGTAATATGAAATAGTTCGTACGATTTCAGGACCCAGTCATCATGCCTATTATCAGCTCATTTAGCGTCCCCAACGAGAGGCATGAGTCTACCCGTAAAGGGTGCCCTTAGTGCCCACGCGGGCCCAGTGCGGATTGGACGACTTCACGCAGAACCTTTGAATCTCTTCGCGGGCGTGCGCAGTATTCCTTACGATGTTTTCCTCTACTGTAAGAGCGTCGGATAACGTACATATAATTCAGAAATTCTTAATCACATTGGTACCTGCACCCTCCCGATCGGAAAGCAACAGTCCACACCATTGAGCCACCGACGCTCGTATGATACCAGTGTAACGATATAATTGTTGTTTGTCATTTGGGTCATCATGTTGTGAATGAGTCATCGTCTCACCGCACAATTTACGCGCACTCGGATATGATAACGAATAAAGTGAAGAATGTTGATTGATAAAAACCGAGACATGCAAATAAAGCCGTTACACGCCATTGAAGTAGGTGATTTCCTTTGTATGGTAAAGTATATGCTTTTACAATCACATAAATAATATAGTACAGTATATAGTATTGTATGAAGTATGTCAGGACCGCGCAAAGTGGCGTTCCATCATCTCTGCCTACACCTCTGGAACCAAGGCGTAAGCTTTATTTATTTTTATTTTTTTATAGTATTGTGTCCATACGAATGACGACCCATGGATGTATAAAAAATACGGACGGACTGTAATATGTATAATGATAAAATGTGTTCCCGTACATATTTTTGTTTACTGATTTTATTGTTTTAAACTAATAATATATGCGAATTGTTCATTTACCTATGATACTTAATTTTTGGGTTGTTCACCCGTTGTTCACTGCGGTTTTTGCACCCATGCACTTTTTAAGTTTCTTTCCCCTTACATAATCTATGGCTCTGTTGATAGATGCGCGCCAAATGTTTTGATATTTTGTGGTTTTCCATACAATAGCCGGATTTTGACACAGTTTTGTTGTAAGCGAGACTCCGTCCGTATTTTTTTATACGGATTAAATACTCTTCCGCCTGCAATACCATGAAAAGTATAAAGGTAATGTTTTTCCTATATGGCTTACCACACAAAGCTCTAGCTTGTTACCTTTGTTGTGTACCTTTTAGAGTAGATATTTAAAGCAATTGGGATGTAGTTTATTTTCAAATTATTTATTTATTAGAATGATCACGGGCAGACAGAGTTTCAGCAACATATTTCATTGTTTGAATAAAAACATGATTATAATATAATAGGCAACAGTTGTCACTTACCATCAGGTAAAAAAGATAAAAAATCTTTACTCCTTACTCATGTTATAAAAAAAATATACAACCGAGAGATAAACATTGAAAAGTAATCTAAAAAGCCTTGAAAATATCACTGAAGTGTTTAAAAATGGTCACAAGTACCCGACTTAAATATTCCCACATGACCCCTTCACTTGAGCGCCATGTTAACCAGGATAAACACTTGAAACCCTAGAATCTGTTGGCAATGCATCATCTGCAATTATCTATACACGTACCTAGTGATTGAGGATGTGCCCAATCAATCACCATTAACATATCCTCCTGTGATTCTCACGGCATCGATCGATTAATCCTAACTGCACACGCTTGTATTGCTTAGTGGTTAAAGTTTACATTTCTGTATCAAATTGTTGTCTTAGTTAATGTCATACATAACTGGTTAATAAAAGTGACAATCCTTATTTGTTAATTAACTTATGCAAATTGAATTGTGCATTGAATAAATTAAATGAAGAGATTAACTTGTTATTGTCTGTCTTAAATTTGTTTTTAAGTATCGAATGTTTTTTCTTTTGGAAAATTTTTGATAACAGATTAAAAAGATACTCTCTTTGTTATAAAGCTAAAATTCATGTCATCATTATTATTTTATTATTTCGCCAGTTTTAAGTTAGACTTGTTATTACAATAGGAGAACTCGAGAAAAACAAAGAATATTTTGCTTAATTGACTGGCAATTTCCACTATCCAGAATATCACAACATGCTCGCAGATAAGTAATCCATTATGATAAACCCCTCCCATTAATTACCTACTATGTAATCATTAACCTTATTGATTTATTATTTGTTTTGTTTCGTCATATTATGTAATATGAGCGTAAGAAATTAAGTCAGACCAACAGCTTTTATATTATAGCCGTAGATCTGTACGTGATATATAAATAAACAATGGCTATTAAAATATAAAACAAATTGCTACAAGAAAAGGATGAAATAGATACAATATCACAAAAATACAATATTTATTACAAGGTGATAGACTTCATACTGAGTCGTCTAGGTAGGTATCACCTCAGTGCTAGATATAGTCCCGTGAAACAGAAGTGTTATGCACTTTTGTGTTTTGGGATGAGGGCACTGTAGCTAGTGATATTACCGGGTATAAGAAACCTAACATCTGTCGTCTCGGGTGACGGGCCCAGTGCGGCATTGATGGAGGATACTATCAGTTGGTCTCCTACAATGCCCCTCTGTCATGTTTAGGCGTATCAATGACCATCAGATGAGTGTCCTGACGTCCTGTACACATATAACTTTAAAAAAGACCTGAGATAATTTTTTGGTAAACTTTTTTTACTTCAAACAAACAAACATCTGTACTGACTAAAGAGCCGTAACCATCTGGCTTTAGATTCGCCCTTTGGCAAAACCAAAAACATTTGGAAGTAAACAAACATACCATTTCCTTATAAGGCGTATAATGATTGGAGACGTTGTCAGTATAAATTACATTCATATCTGACAGCCTAAGGTCGGCAGCTCCAGTGAACATATTTGGATATGTATCTGCTGTTAGCCCACCTTTCACTGTAATCAAGGCGACTGAGTGACAATTAATAAACGTAAATCGAATCGAAAGCGACTACAGGTTTTAATGTGCTGAAATATCTACGTCGTTATAGGAAACAAAATAATAATGTAACGGATAGCAGAACAGACGACAAAATAGATCAGTGTGGACCAAATATATAGGATATCGCGCTATAATTCCAAATCTGTGTTGTTAATATAGGTTTAGCGAGCATGTTCTAACTATTCAATTAAATTGGATTATAGTGTCTGTTTGGAATTAAAGCGCCGTAACTAATTGCATTTCATATATACACTCTGTACAAATATAGTATATACTTGGTAAATGTACTCAAACATTTTAACAAGAATTGAAACATAGTTGTACTATATAACTCACACATGAGTATAATTAAAAATACACCTACGAACTTAGTATCCTCTTCAAAAATACGTCATCGATCACCGTGAGTTCATACATGACACTTAAATATATAACGACGTCATGAACAAGCAATACATATGTATAGTACTTTGTGAAGTTTCTAAATAAATTTTTATTATCCAAAGTATCCGTGAACCGAGCGGGTTATCTCTGATGGACCAAATATGTCGTGATTATTTTGCATATAAATTCTTATGTGTAATATTCCAAATGGTTCAACTCAGCTTTTTACTGTTCCCATCGGCTCATTGCTTTCCGAGTACTGGTTTCGAAAATCATCTTTGCCATTGATCAGCAATAAGTTTTAAATACCATTCGTAAAGCGGTTTTTCATTGTTGATTAAGAAATGCCTTGATATTTAATACTCCGTCGGTATTTGTTAATTTGGTTTTAAGTCATCATATATATTATGTCATCACATATATATTATCATATTTGGTATTAAAACTTAGTAGATGCACAAGCTCACTAAAAAGCGTCCGCGCCAAGTCTGCCCATCGCGTCAATTTGGCAGAATTTTAATTCACAATCACGTTGCTTGCTACATGTCATAATGACATAGTAGTGTGCTCGTGTTTATTTTGTACTCTTCTATGACGCGATTAGGTCAATATTTGAAAACCTGGCGCATAGTGGAGGAAGCCCATGTCAGCAATGGACTGCGACATATTGAAGAAAAGGAAGTGAAAAGCGTAGTGTAGGTTGCCCTCCAGATTTCCATGGTACCGACGACTGGCAAATTGAGATTAGGATAGCTTAGAACTGCTTTTTGGATCATATTTAGGAAAAAAGTGGGGTGGCACAGTAATATAAAATACAATAAATATTAATAATTGACGATTCCAAAGTATCCATAAAATATTTATTAAATTAAAGATATTTTAAGTTTTAAGGAGTTATAAATAGGTTAAGTGTAGAGAAAATTAATATAATTCCTATCTCCTTAAACCTTGTGTTCTTCCATCAAGGTCAGTATGATCAGACTCGTGAAGCTGTATAATGAGCTTAGATGATTAAAAAATATAGCGTCGGTGGCTCAGTGGTGCGGACTGTCGCCTTCCTACCGGGAGGGTTGAGGTTCAAATCCCGACACGTACCAATGTATTTTCGAATTTTCGAACAATATATGTACGTTATCCGACACTCTTATGGTGAAGGAAAACATCGCGAGGAAACCTTCATGCACGCCTGCGAAGAGATTCGAAGGTTGTGTGTGAAGTCGTCCAATCCGCACTGGGCCCGCGTGGACGACTAAGGCCTAATCACCCTATACGGGTAGGCTCGTGCCCCTCGGTGGAGACGTTTAATGAGCTGATGATGATGATTAAAAAATAATTAAAAGACATTTAAAATACCCACGGCTAACATTAATCACTGTTGCATCGGTAGGTATATGACTTAATAACGCGGTGATGTCAACTTGAGTCATTGTTGTGAAATGAAGCCATAATATTATCTGCTGGAATTTCAAAACACGGCGATATCTTGTTTGTTTATAAATAATATGAAAAACTTAATTCTGTACATTTTGTATTCATAAAATTAAAATGATTTTTCCTGCACCCTGTAGAGAGACCGGGTGCTCTGTTCATTAAGCTTGCAGGATGTGTTTTACAAAATATGCTTTCTATATATTAAATCTTATTTGCACACAGTCACAGTTTGGACCAGCTCTGATGGCCACAATAGGCCTCTATCATAAAGGATATCCGCGGTTTAGAATTAGAAACAGCCTGTTCCCTATTAGCCTTTAGGATTCAACATTGTGTTCTGTAGAAAACGCTCGTAGATCGAATCCCATTCCTTAGACATACGTATTACGAAATTGTGTAACAAAAATTCGTTATTGATAAGTAAACCTTCCAGTAATTGTATTAATGGTGTTCAATCGCAGTACCTTGATCCAAAAATAAACAAAAGCAGCTCTTTTAACAGTTAATATTGCGTTATCTAAAGTTCTCACAGTAAAAATGTAACAGATATTACGATAAATTTTCAATGGTTGTCGTTGACTGTACGAGTTTGCACCTGCCGATCCGACATAACCGACATTTGGCCGGTAAAACAGCCTTCGGCCATCAATAGGCCACGTATACGTAGGCTGTTACTCAATCCTTTGTAGAATGAAGGAATGGCACATTCCTTTCAATATGCACTTTTGCACATTTATACTTCTGATAGAAACATTTGTACTGTCGCATTCAAAAGTGTTAAGAGTATAAATATGGAATTTAAGGGAAACTTAACTTTATCACTTTGTACTTAAAGATCAGATTAAGAATTGTTATTCATACTTCAGAATATCGAGGACACGAAGATTATAGAACTACGAAACTCTTTCATTT
>PQWD01004290.1:0-19951 GCA_019425675.1 Leucinodes orbonalis
GTTACTGGAAGCATGCATGTTTAATTATATTTATCATTTAAAAATAACATAAATGCTTTTAATCATTTATGAAATGCAATCAAGTATAGGATTCTTTAGCTAATCATTTAAGCATATAATATTTAAGAACACTTGTATATAACAAAAAAGTAATATATACTAGTATTAAAGTTAATAATACAACTAACAATATGATATTTAATGTGTGAACACTGACACTGAATCAAGTCCACCGATACTAAATATTGGCCCATAAAGCAAATTATGTATCTTAAACAAATTGTTTTTATGCACATAAATGGAAATTATAAATCAATGCCAAACTGCAATTAGCTACGTCCAGTGTACTAATATACTCTTACTGGCACAAATCGATTACTGTTACAAATTTATAGCAAAATTTACAACGGGACACTTGTCACGTTAACATAAACAAGTATAGTTAAAAAAAGAAATATCGTATCAAAAATAATGAGGCATGGAGTTTAAGAATTTATTATTTGAGAAACTGTATGATACGGGGCAAGACTAAAAATAATAAAAGTAGCAATAACCATGAACATCTTCAGTTTCACAAACATCAAGAGCAATTACACAGGCCGCAAGAAATCAACACGACCTGGATAAAGGCAAATCTTCGCGGTTTCCCAAAAACATTAAAGGGCTAACTTTGAAGATAACCGCAACATCAAATCTTCAACGGTTAAGAGTCAAGAAAGTTAATTTTAAAATTTTCCCTTATTAAGTACTTACTAGACGTAAATGTGATAATTCAAAGGTGTGAAATAATTGAAACATTCGAACGATTTCTATTTGTGGGAAGTTTCATCTAAGTGCAGGAACCAGCGGCTGACATTAAGTTTCATCGATTTACCTAACGATGAAATACTTTACTACTGAACCTTGCGCACCTTCCACTGCTGGATATAGGACTTTTTTTGTTAGTGTTCAGGACGGTCAAGACGCTCACCTGATGGTTAGTGATACGCCTGGCCATGTCAGACTGGCATTGAAGGAAACCAACAATTGATAAACGGTTTTAATTCGTCGTCACTGCGCCTGACACAACAGATGTTACATTAGGTCTCTTATACCCGGTAATGTAACTAGCTACAGTTTATTTATTCAGACATCATAATTATGGTTCACAGGTGTTAGTAACAAATACAGTGCCCTCGTCTTTAAACACAAGTGCATAGCACTCCTGTTTCACTGGACGATATCTGGCACTGCAGTGGCACCTACTTTGACGACTCAGTACCGAGTCTACAACCGAGGTTTTTCCTATTTTGGCACCGGGGCCAAATCAAAAATCATTCGGATATCAATCGGAGTTTTCCACTACCGGGATAATCCTCCGCGAAAAGAAAGTATCTATGAGTTAGTGATCAGAGCGTTGAGCGTTTAGTTCGTGGGTTCAAACACTTTAAACCCGAGAAAACCACATCGGAAAAAGTCATTTGTGCATTTTTTCAGTTTGGCTAGAACGTTGTAGGTCCGTGAAATTTTGAATGTGTGTTTGCTTTCGACACACCAAAAAGAAAATGACTAACAAGAAGAAGATGACTATTAAGAAACATTTGCTTACCGACTGCCAGTCCTCTTGTATCTCTATCTTAGGCTCGGTGCGTTTAGCAAGCTCTGCCCTCCTCAGCTGTTCCCGTGCTCGGCTGCCGAGGTCGGCTGGACCGACGCGCACGAACTGTAACGGGTTCGCCGCCGGCTTCCCGGGGATCACCGCCGCCGTGTGCGCGCGCGTCGCCAGGAAGTCCGCGCTGTCTGTTGTCTGTGAAACAGATGGTTTTGTTAGTGTCAGGACTTTGTGGCTCGCATTGAAGTGTGGTGAGGATAGATTAGGACTCTTACTCCGGACAAAATGTTTTATCAGTATCAAGTATTCGTGATTCACATTGCTGTGTAGTGACGGCAAATTAGAATAAAATTAAATTCTGAGGCAGATGTTATGTCAGTCTCATGTTTGGGATTTGAAGGCTTTAAAAACTCTATGAAGGAATCACAAGACACACCCTTTTTATTACATATGAAGGCTAACGAGTGTTTAGCGACTACGTCTGCTTTTGATTTTGAATATGTTAAGCCTAACGGGAAGTCTATCATCTCCGAAAAAAAATAGTTCTGAAATGCCCTAGTATAGGAAGAATTAAAACGTTCAGTTATGTCTACGTTAACAAATATTAAGCAATCAAAAACGACAAAAACTAAACACACATTCGTAACTGCCCTTTGGTTAAAATTACAATTCAATTTCATTAATGTTTTATGAGGAACCAAAGGAAATTCTTTGATTCAGTTCTTGATAAAATTAACTGAAGGTATGACAGTTAAAACATTATTATAATATTGGCAGAAAACTGAATTTGAACTTGAGAATGAAGTTTATATTTTATATTGATATTGCTCTTTACATACAATTTAGAACGTCATAATAAGTAGCTAGAACATTACTCAAGTAGATATTTCATAACCCTAAAATGATCAGTAATGATTCCATCTATTATGTTAACTTAGTATTTCACATAGCTGTGTCTAATTTAACAACGTTCTATAATAACATAGAAATTATGACAGTCAGTATTGGCTAACCAATGATTTGTGTACGTAATACTAAAAAATACAAATTAAAGATTTGTTAGAACAAAACCATTAACAAACAATTGATTTACAGATAAACACAAAGCAGTGGATGTTCCAATAAAAGATAACGAATTAAACGAGAATCAACAACCACCAATTTGTTTAATACTTATCAACAAAAACTGTGTAACAATCGCGTTACAAGAGTTATATAAAGAATGGTTAACAGTAATTTTGAAAGTAAGCCAAGACGGCTTTACTGAATGTTAACTGTCCAACGCTGGTTTAGGGTTGCCAGTAAAGAAAAACTGTTCGGCTGTTGTGACACTATTATTGACATTTGTTTTTACTATTATTTACGTTGGTTATTGAATGGACATTTTGTCATAACCAACTTTGCGTTTTGTACTGTGGTGATGGCAGATAAGACATTAACTCTTAACTTTTGGAAGCCGTAAGACGCAGCTTGAGACAAAAAAATATCAAATATTCAAGCCGAGTAGCAGTGCTGTCTTATTCTACTTAAACGTTCAAAGATACTATTTATATCATATGCAGAACATACCCTGTATTTCCCGAAAACCCAGAAAATTGACATGATACTAAAGCATCCAACTTTATTTGCCATTTTTATAGATGACAATACAATCTACTCTATTGTCATGTTAATAAAATTATTTATCATTTCACAGCCTTTGCATACCTACATCAACTGTGTACACGCTACTGATCCTAGTACATCTTGTCAAATAGCGAACTTATATAGTTTGATTTGGTTTAACCATTGTCAAGTTCCTTAATAAAAGTTCGCATTGTTATATTACTTTAATATATTATTATTATAGGTTCTTTTATTTTTTTATATTGTATATTAATTTGTTTTATTGTATTTATAATAGTCCTATATTGTTTTTTTAAAATGTAGGATTTTTATTTTATTTAACAAGTATTTAATTATTTATCAATGAATGAAATCAATTTGTAATTTTAATTTAATGTAGTTTTTTTTTGTAATGTAATATGGATTTTAATAAAAGAAAGAAGTTATTTGATTTGTCGAGGCTAGATGGCGCTGTCTGGCCGCGCGGAAAAGCGGTCATAATAAATATCAGAAAAAGGTATGTAGGCATTGCTGGAGTAAATTTCATGTAGAAATAAAAAATTATAAGTTTTACTTTCATTTGTATACCGAATCCATATTATAACAGGTTATTTTTAGTGAAATATTGTTAAGTGTATTTGGTCTCTTTACTTCTGGGCACCCCAGTATGTGACAGCCCTAAGTTAGGGTACCGTTGAATTATATGGTACTCATTACTTCCGCGTTTACTGCAGCATATCCATCATAAATGCGCCTTTAGTACCAACACGGCACTTAATTTATTATATTACTGAAATTCTGTACAACAGTAACTATATGGATGATGATGATGACTGACAAATCAACTAAGTTTCATTTACTGTTTGTCAAAACAACGTTGTTCTATACGTTTTGTTAGAAAAATGTGATGTCTTGCATTAAGGTTGTTTACTGATTCACTTTAATTATAATTTTCATCATCATCATTACAGCCTAATTAGTCCATAGCTTTATAAAGGTCTTCATGATCTCCACACGGACCGATCTCTAGCAGTGGACATCCATCTTCCCGTCATCTAAATTTAATATACGAATAACCACAACGATAACTAGGGGTTACTAAGCTATAATTAATTTCATTATTTGCTTTTTAGATTTATTATAAAGTCCAGTCATCACGCCCATTCTTTTTTCCGCCGCGCCATTTTATTACTTTCTGCATGCCCAAAAGTTAACTGGTAAATAATACCATCGGCATTAAGTTTACCTTAGTCCATCATGTATATTATGAAATAAAGTTTTAATAAATAATTGTTCCAAAAAGTTCCAATATCTTACTTCGGAATTCTTGAAGCAACTTACTAAGCTTGTACACTGCAATACAAAACAACCTAAACACCCAAAAGCGACCATTCGAATTTCGAATTCTTATCCGACACATCCCGTACTTTCTAACATACAGTAGCAAACCCGTTCGCATTATTACACCCTGTGTAAGATGAAAAGCGGTTGACACCGGTTATGGGTGCACTTATTGCAGGCTGTGTCGAAATAAGTGCAGTTTCTACAAGGTTAATAGCATGCTATTTGTCTGAAGCCAGTTTACAATGTCGCTGGGGACTATTAGGTTGTACTCGTAAACGATCGGGCCCTATTTCCACGCAAATTGGTGATAATCAGATGGATTTAAGCGGTCCTTTTGCTTTTGCTCGGTCGGTGAGCGGCGACTGCGGGGCGATGTTTGTTTTTAATGTTGACACTTTAATGTACTATTTGAAGCCACAGGTAAGTAGTAAGCACTAGGGTTTTTAATAAGGCATTTTAATTTATTTTTGTTTTCAAGGAAAAAAATAAAAATTAGTGGAAATATTGTATCATATCATATTATACTACAGATAATAATCTGTTTCGTAACCAGGACCGGGGAATCATGTGAAATCGAATTTAAAGCAAGATTTAATCCTGGGCGTAGGTAATCGAGTGAAAAGTTACAACGTTTCCCCCTATCCTAAGAAAAAATATATATAATTAATGAATATCTACCGATTTTCCAAAAATACAATCACATCATCATCAGCTCCTGAATTGTCCTCACCGAGGGGCACGAGCCTTAGTCGTCCACGCGGGCGTAGTGCGGATTGGCAGACTTCACACAACCTTTGGATCACTTAGCAGGCGTGCGCAAATTTACTTAAGATGTTTTCCTTCACCGTAAGGGCGTCGGATAACGTATACTAATTTCAAAAGCACATTGGTACGTGGCAGGATTTGAACCGCACTTACGCTCTCCAGGTGGTTAGATCTACTGTGACCACTTGACTAGACCCAGGAGGCAGTCGACTGGACAACGGAGGAGGCGTAGGGAGTTATACGTACTCGTAATAACTTATGTGCGATATTCGTTTTTACTTGACGCAATAAATTATTAGCAAAATTACCATACATAGACCAACAAATTCTGTAAGCACAAACGTACTAACAATGTTTTACGTAAACAATGCCAGTAAATCACAATATTTCGGCCCGAGGAGTGCACTTAAAATGCAATAAGCTGTGGCACGTATCCGCTAGGTTTGCATAACCAAGGTGAAAGCGCTCCCTGTGATAGACTTATGTTTGCTTGATTATAAGTTTGTTAGAGATTTATTTGCTGAGGAGCGTCGGTGGCTCATTGGTGTGGACCGTTGCTTTCCAATATGGAGGGTGCAGGTTCAAACCCCGCCATGTACCAAATCTTTTCGAAAGTAATGTACGTTTTCGACGCTGTTACGGTGAAGGAAAACATCGTGACGAAACCTGCGCACGCCTGCAAAGCTTGATATGCGTGAAGCTAATCCGCACTGGGCCAGCGTAGACGACTAAGGCCTATACACTCTATACGGGTAGGCTCGTGCCCCTCGATGTGGACGTATAATGAGCTGATGATGAAGATTTCAAGTGTACATAGGCAACGGCGTCGTTTACCATCAGATGAGCCGTCTGCTCGTTTGCCCGATATCATATAAAAATACATCTGGGAAGACACCGGCAAGAAGGTCTTTTCGATCGCCAATGTTTTTTTAAATTTTATTGTGGCTGGATGAGAAAAGCGGAGGAGCGGGATATCTGGCGCAAAATGGGGGAGGCCTATGTCCAGCAGTGGACAGCGATAGGTTGAATAGTAGTGGCATTTGCATGTTATACATACTATAAAAATTAAATATTAAGGTCTATTCTGTCTAAAAGTCTTTTCTATTTATGACTTATCAGTCCTCTTGTCTAAGTTTACAAAATTACAACGAGGCAGTCGATAAGATTGTGTGAAAATTGTCCTCGATGAGAGTAGTGATGCAATTTTTATACTTAGATGTCACATTAATAGTATTTCCAAAGATATCACGCACAATATCTCTACATGGTCTTATAATAACCTATCATTTGTATGTATATTTCGAGATTGGCCTTTAGCTTCTTCACATAATTGTTAGTTCGACTCCTATCTGACGCAAGGCGGGCGATAATCCAGCACGCAATTTGTGACGTAACAAAATATTCGTAACATTATAATAATTCAATTTAACCAAACTTGCACGATTTCGTAGCGACGTAATATTATACGTATAGTGAAAGTATGAAAAGTCACGCGGAAAACAATGTGAATATTTACCAACTAATCTGATGTAGTTTAATGCAAACACTTTCACTGTCAATGCCAATTATGAAACAATCGATCCAGGCACGCCTCGCGATCACGATTGGAACCAGTCCGGTCCATGCTGCAGACGAAAGTTGGCACGATATAAAACCTATTTCTAGAAATATGGAATGATGATTGATAGTTCAAATGAGTTAATTTCATGAAATTTAAAAACAATAATGACACTTTTGTTAGTTTAGAATTATTGTGAAGTTGAATTGTATCAGCATTATTAATATTTTGAGGGATAGAGGTTTTTGATTTTTGCTAGACACAACCATCATCCATATTGTACGTTCTCAATTAGAAATGGAACGTGTCGAATACGAACTTAAAAAAAAGAAAGCGGAATCCCTACGAACAAAGTTCACACCGGCAGCTGCACTCAGTTTTAAATTTAGAACATGCAATCCGTTGGGCCGTTCTAAATTTCCGTTCGGTATGCGGTTTAATTTTAGAACCCTAGAGTTAGTTCACTATTCGACACTGTCGTATGTCACTCGCTGATTCTATTTTTAATTTTTCGAATTATTCGATAGATCGTACGTTACGTACGCGCGGTTACTGAGAGCGTTGAGAAGAACTAACTTTCGCAGTTTTCCACGGACCGAGAGGGGAAAGTAAATAACGTGTTGCGTTAATTCAAGCATTATTTAAGCTGTAAAAATATGCCAAGCGGCAAGGAATTAATTGATAGATAAGCAGAAGCGTCCAATAAATCTGACGGGTATCTTTTTGTGATGTTGCGTGCAAATGGTCTATTGTAGAAGCGTTTAGTTGGATGTATGAGCGATTAATTACAGACGTAAGTAGTCTGTAATTATTGTGGACGTTAACTTGTACGTGAGTCACTTACAAATAGATTACTAATACCGCAGCGAAATTGAAGTTTCATAATTTAAAAATGATAAATCAAAAGTGATCAAAATTGACAAAACAGATTAGAAATGACAGAAATTGGGTTTTACATTTACTATGAAAATTATTCAAACTTAAAAAAAGATAAGTTACATACCTTTTATCAAGCAGAAAATAATTAATGACACTACAACTACCTGTGTTGTGTACAAGACGTATTTACACTGAATTCTTCAATCAAGAAGTTTTCCTATGCAAAGTCAACTTTAACTTAATCACCAACCGAACTATATTTTGTATCACAAATTTCCTTGATAGAAAATTCTTCAAATCGATTCAGGATTATCACAAGCCTTTTTATAAAATAAAATATAATGTCACCAAGTGTACTCTGATTTTGGAGCTTGTTCACCAATGGTTTGAAAACAAAGTCACTTTAGTTTCATCACAAAATTATAACATCGTGATAATTTTTAGCTTTGTTGTCAGGACTCCTTGGTTTCAAATTTCCACCAATTTTGATGATAAACTTGAACAAGAGATGCAGGTTAATAAAATAGTGATGTTCTATGTTCCATGTGCCAAGGGACACTGCCGTCATGGCTGCCTGCGCAGGCGCATCGTGCTTTCACCCAAACGTGATCGTTTTGTTTAATCGCGATTCGGTAATTTTGCCGTGTGGGGCTAGGGAATTGACTACATTGGCTTTCACACCAATTGGTAGGAGTCGTGTTAAAACGATTTATAAGGTTTTGATGTTATAAGCATAAACTAAAAAAATAATAATGACGGACTGTCATTAATATATGTGTACCCGAAATGACAGCTGCTGTCCATGATGTCATTATGACAAATCTTTTTGTGTTCTGATTTAAGTGTTTATCCCGGTAATTTTACTAGAAACAGAAGACTCAATATCGAGTCTACCACCTACAACCTTTGGTACAAAAAATCTTTTACATGTAATAGCTACATTCACTCTGAGTACATTGGCTATATGATTTACTATACTGTATTTATTACTATAAAATATGAGGTGAAAAAGTTATCTATAGTTTAAAAAAAAATAAGGTAAAAAAGTTAAAATAGTCGCGCGAAGCTCGATACGAATCATCAATATAAACAAAAACCCAGTGTGGATGAATCCATACAATCCGCAAATCAATCGAGTATTGTCACTCGGCTCTCACCGCGTAACACGCGCAAATCGTTGCGTATATTATCTAACCTTTTAGATAGAGTTGCCAAATTATCGATAGTTTGTCTATCGATAGTTGGCTTTGAAAATCATCTATGAAATCGATAAAACTATGAACACTATCGATATTGTCAAAATCTAATGTATCGATTGTTTTAGCAATATTATGTATTTTTGCATCATCTCGACACTATCAATACTATCGATAGTTCATTTGATATGAAGCAAAATAGCATCGATAATATCGACAAAATTGCGATATTTTATGGGATAAAAAGCTATGAGTGCTTAGTATTGTATTCTTTGCTTTTGCCAATCTATCTTTGCATCTCGACAGACTATAAATATTTACTGTCGAGCGGCACTACTCCGCTGTCCAAACATATATACAACTTCTTAGAGTGTACAAGCCTTTTTACAATACATTAAGTATATGCATAAGAGAACCAAGTTGGTCAAGTAGCCATGTCCATCGCGGAAATATTTAAAACCAGAAACGCTTCCAGTGTTTTTCAAGTAAACATTATTTATGTAATAATGAAATGCTGTTTGAAATGTGTCGGTATTGAATTTGTAGTTAAGTACATAATCATAGGATCAATTGTATCTATTATCGAGTTCTGATCGTTATCGACATCAATAATAACTTAAAATATATACAATTTCTTGAAAGAGTACTTTACGGCGAGTAGCCACTAGCGTATTTTGATGACCTAATTATTATAATTATTCACATTGGTCGATCATCAGATGGGTGACCGAGAAATATTTGCGTTCAGCTCATTTTAATACAGAAGGATTAAGTAGGTTGAAGAATTGTTACTGACTCCTCTAGCTAGATATGTGCTGCAGTGGATACCAAAATCTTCCCGTGAAATAGGTGAGAAAGAGTGAAATTTTAGTTTTGGAAAATGGGCTCTATAACAATTTCAATAACTGGATAAACAGTCAAAGCATTTGTATGATGGATGCAGGCCAGTACTGAAGGAATTTAATCCCACTCTATAGTCACTGCTTCCCTTCAAATGCCCGGTGAAGCTGTAACGGCCATCTGCGGCCAAGAGCAGTAGTCAGTTAAAAAAAAATACTGCATCAGTAGGCAGACATGTCACTTATAATCACATATTTTTATTATTTTTTTATGTTAAAAGTGTACAAGACGGTCTGGACGCTCACCTGATGGTAAGTGATACGCCAGACCATGACAGAGCGGCATTAAAGAAGACCAACAATTGATAGACAGTTATTATCCTCCATCAGTGCTCCACTGCGCCCGTCAACCGAGACAACAGATGTTAGGTCTCTTATACCCGGTAATTTCACTAGCTACAGTGCCCTCATCCCGAAACACAGAAGTGCATAACACTCTTGTTTCACGGGACGATATCTGGCACTGCGGTGGTACCTACCTAGACGACTTAGTATCGAGTCTACCACCTAGTAAAACATAAACATGAGCGTACTACTCGTCCCGATCACTGAATGATATATTAAACCAGGATGCAAGGGAGTGTTGAAGGAAAATAATTCTAGAGCTATTGATTTCCTTTAACACTGCATGTATATTTTGGCGTGACACTTATCATGTGAACGTTCTAGTTTCATTCAATTCAAAAAACAAAGGCGATCACTAAAAGACAGCGTATCAAGCGAGCAGGTGTTAGTCGGTGTCGTTAAAATCGGGTAAGATGGGGATATTCCAGAAGCAGTCTGTGTGACTGTGGTGCCGCTTAGACAATGGAACACCTACTGTCTTGTCTGAAATGTCCATCTTCGTGCGGTTGCCGGGACCTCTGGATGGCGAATGAAAGGGCGATTAAAGTGTCCCAATATTGGTTATTGTATGGTTGGTATATGTTTGGACAGCGGAAAGTAGTGCCGCTCGACAGTAAAATATTTATAGTCTGTCGAGATGCAATATTTAACTTTTGAATCCATATCGACTCGATAAGAAGAATAAAAGCCTATCGAGTGAACTTTGGTTCACTTCAATTATCAGCTCATTCAAAGTCCCCACCAAGGGGCACGAGCCTACCCGTAAGGGTGTTTAGGCTGCAGTCGTCCACGCGGGCCCAGTGCGGGTTAGACGACTGCACGCACAACCTATGAATCTCTTCGCAGGCGTGCGCAGGTTTCCTCATGATGTTTTCCTTCACCGTAAAAGCATCATATAATGTACATATAATTTTGAAAAATCCAAAACACATTGGTACGTGGCGGGATTTGGTTCACTTAATAACATAAAAAAGGCAATTGACGATACGGACCATCAAGTGAGCTTTGTTTAGGTATTACATAAATGACGTCATACTTTGTATGTCATGTGGCCTTTCATAATCTCGTATACTCCAACACGCCAGTCGCCTACGCTGACAAGATGGCCGCTGGTTGACATCGGAAGCAAACATTACCTCACCGCTCGACCTGATATGGCCGTGACCTTATATTTGCTGTATGGCTGTTTGTTGTATGACTAACACTAAGTAATGGTCATACACATGAGAGAAAAATCATTAGTTACATTATGCTTTACTGAAGAGTTTTTTTATATGTTTTAATGCCATAGTTACGAGCAGTTGAAGGCCAGAGCAGATGGTAAGAGATACTTACCATCCTACGGACAGTAGCAACTTCTCAAGGAGCAATAAGTACGTCGCTAAGTTTTGTAATTCGAAAAGAGAAAGGAATATGAAGGGGGCAGGTGGGTTTGGGGCTTGCCCAAACTTTGGGCCTCCAAAACCAATCCAAATACATAACGCAGTTTTCTGTGAGATGTGGATATTTAAGGCTATTATTATGGGATTGATGATACCTAACCTCATTCCTAACATCAAAGACAAAACACTGTCATAAGCATTTGTTTATTAATGAATCAATATACAAGTAACCATAAGTCAGTTGCATAGTTCCTCTCAAATTGTGTATAATTACAACAGAAAACGGCATAAGAACATCAGTATTCTCTATTGCCTTTTACGCTAAAGTATATGTTGAAACTTCCTCACATGGCGTGTACAGTGTCCATCAAAGGTTTCCTCAAGAGGCCCTTATACCAAAGCAGTAAGGTTGATATTCGAAATACATCTGGATAGTGTACTTTCATCTTAAGCCAAGCCATCGCTCGCTATCGCGTAATCAAATAAGTCATATGAAGTGACCGATAGGCTGGAGGTCGATGACCGTAGCCCACTCACACCTACGTACCTGTACATTATCCTATACATACTATGATGTATGAGTAACTCTCTAGAAAAAGACTTAGACTTAACACGATGGTATCTCTAGAACAAGACTTAGGCTTACTGCACGATGGTGTCTCTTAAAAAATACTTAGACTTATTTCACGATGGTGAAGGGTTTTGGCATGTTTTCACGCTTGGCAGTCGGTTAAGAGGTTGCTGTGCCTATTAAAGTTAAGGCGTACTGAGAAGGCGCTCCTTCCCGTTTTCCGAAGAATATTTTTGCGAAACGAAGTGATATTAGGAATTTCCTATTTATAAAACAGATATCTGGTTGCTCCATGAAGAAAGTAGAGGATCCGGGTAGAGCAAAATAGGGGAGAATCATGTTAAGCATCGGTTCTGTAACATACATGACCGGTCTATTGTCACTTCAACTTGCTTCCGGTAAGGTATTTCGGCAACTTTTGTTCATTCATAGTATATAACATAATTTCTGATTTTTTCTCTGAGAGAAACCCTGAGCTAGCAGTACTTAGAACTTACATTAAATAAATTCAAACCACCCATATACAGGACCAAGATATTTATATGGATTAAAACTTGTACTAAACATTTGAGTGATTCAAATTTCTTTAAAATAGTAGGTATCTCTTTCATAATACTCATAATTTTAAAGGCACTTACATAAATTTCATACGGGCTGTAGAAAGCGTAATATGTTGTAATGATTTAATTTAAATGGCGAACATTAACTGTAATATGTGGCTTAATTTATAAGTTTAAGAGCCTAATGGGCTTTAAGACCAACTGTAACCAGAAACAGTTCTGCTGGAGTAGGTTTTTAGGCATGTTTATGTTGTTCTGTGGCTTTGTGTCTGATGGATTTACTGTTTGAATATTAATAAAAAGGCCTGGATCTCCCTCACTTCAACCTACCGCAGTCCGCTTGTCAAGACCAAGATATTTACTGCAAAGTGCGGAAAACCTATATCGAGCAATGGCGTGTCATAATTTAAAAGACGGCCAGGGAATATGTATAATAAAAGTTAACATTTAAGGCAACGATAAATTCACACTTCAAATTCATTGTTACATTGAAACTCAGAAGTACAGTTCAGAATTGCCAATAAAAAGCTCAATATTGTCCAACACGTCCGAGTAAACTTCGTTTATTTATAAAACTTCACACCATTGAAGCGGGCATCCAAAACGGTACTTTTACCGTGCTAGGGCTAGTGTCATTACCAATTTTCCTCAGCCATATTTTCTATTCTGTAGTAAGTCAAACGAGACAGCAGCATGTGGAAGTAAAGCTGTCTCGGAAGATTATCCCAAAAGATTTATATTGAGATTATTTATAAGCAAATATGAGCGTCGTTGAATTATTCGTGCGGACTGTTGCTTTTCGATCTGGAGGGTGCAAGTTCAAATCCTCGTACCAACGTCTAATTGATTTTTCTAAATTATATGTTCGATTATCCGACGCTTCTACGGTGAAGGAGAAAACACGTGAGGGAACCTGCGCAAGCCTACGATGTGATTCATCATCATCAGCTCATTAAACGTCCCCACCGAGGGGCACGAGCCTACCCGTATAGGGTGATTAGGCCTTAGTCGTCCACGCGGGCCCAGTGCGGATTGGAACGATGTGATTCGAACGTGTGTATTCAAACGAAAGCCTATATACACCCTTCACAGGTAAGTTTGTGTCCAACGGTGGCGACGTATACTGACCTAATGATGATAACATCCAAATGCGAAGCAGGCATTGAAGATTGCTCACCTGATGTTAAATGTTACTGCCTGCTAAGTTACGAAGGTATACGAAAAAAAAAGGGATAAGCTAGGAGGGATTGGACCTCTAGTAACCCCACTGTCGCCATGGTATTCTGGCCAACCCAATCGTGCCAAAGAGTGGCTTTCCATACTTAAGACTATTTTGGAGCAACACGTCTGTAAACACGTTAGCGTGAAACTCGTTTTAGGATCACCTTTGACTCTAGTCATTTCATAATTGTACGTCACTTTCTATTCAACTTATTACTGTAAAACACGCGTTTAGGATATAGTTATGTAAAGACCAAGTCTGCATATTTTTAAGCCACTTCACAACTTTCTTGAGATAAGATTACAGATGTAAGTGGTGGATAGTTTTACTTGTAAAACTCATTATATGGTTTCCGGACATTTCAGAACAGATCGACGTCGTGTCTGTGACGTGTCGTCGACGTCACGTGAGCGATCCAATTACGAACATTACCGCAGTTGTATGGATTTGCCGGTGTTTCGTTACGTGGGGTTTTCGGTGTTTCCGTAAGTATCTGATTTAAGTAGGGCGTTTTCTACGGAAGTAGAAATAATGTATCTTGAGTCAATTATCTTGTTTGAATATATAAAATTGCAAGGATTTAAACTTTTAGGTATATACGATAAGTCGTGATAGCGACTTGAAATTCTAAATTACTTGTTAAAGTGTATATAAGTAATAAGCTACATTTTAAGTCGGCAAAGGATCATTTTCTCTATAACCACACATTTGCTTAGGGCTGGTTTTAGGTCACTGGGGTGAAATTTAAAAATTAAAACTCTAACAGGTAGCTCATTGAACAATCGAAGCGTTCGCGGATGGAAATTCTTCAGAAACCGAACGCGACCATTAGGGTTCTAATGAGTTAAGATGACCCCCGTCGATGGTAAATTAATTCTACAATGAAAATAATTTGTAGTAAAGCTTTCATTATAATAAAATTTATAATCCCGCAATAAACATTCACTATCTTAATAGAAAATCAACGATGCATGCGTAAACACCAATGCGTTTCGTTAAAACGTTATTCATTACCCATATTAAATTCAAATACACGTGATTTTAACGATAGCAAGTAATTTGATTACCACTGAGCTGAGTTGTACCAAATCATTAGTCATTAATAATATACCTTTGACTTTGTGCCTCACAAATTTCATGTGTTAAGATACCAATGATAGTAATTCATTGTTGTTATGATGTTTACTGTTGAGGTTTCACGCAAAAGTAAGAACAAGAAGTTAAGCTTACACGAAACAAGTTTGGAGTAAACTAACAGGATAATACAATAGGAGTATGTAAGAAAGTTGAAATTCTGCTTTACGCGGTGTTTTATTGCAATCTTGTTTAAAAGTTAGAACTCAATATAAATGAATAAGTCAAATCACAGACTGAGATTTTTAAGGACATATTCCGAAAATAATTGACCTTTAACCTAATGTTGAGATGGGAGTCATCTTAACAGTAGGTTAACACTAATTTTACCAAAAATGTTTTAACTATTCACGGATGGCAAGAGGTGCATTTACAACTATGTCTTTAAAATAAGCCTACGACAATCAGTAGTAAGAAAATCGGGACATAATATTTTTATAGATAGGTGTAGATGGACCCACGACTCGCAAAAGGACGCTTCTGAGGCTGGATGAGAAAGCAGGACCGGGATATTTCACGCAAGTCCAGTCCAGCCGTGGTCTGCGATAGGTTGAAAAACGGGAGTGAAGATAACCGGTAACACAACATATACCACTTAAACAATTTATAAAAACGGTTTCTGAATCACAATTTCGATCTTTGAGTTAGTATTTACAATTTGACAATGATTCTTAGCACTGTAAAATTAATACTTCTTTGTAAGTCCTAGTGCTGCGACCATATTACCGTGAATAATGTCATCATGAAGTATCCTTTTGTACTCTTTATAAAGCTATGTCTGTAACCGCTGATACAAAAACGACTTTATATCCTGCACATAAAGTTTCAAACTGATCCGGTGTCCTCTAAGGGGTGATACATTTCACGAAATTCTAATATACGTCTCACTAAACGAGTCGTCACTCTCACGGTGTGAAATCATTTGAATCTGATAATACACGGTGCAGTTACAGGGCACGGACCTCTTGATTATAAACATGACAGTAAACTATATCATCCGCTTAACAGTTACGGCTTGTGAGTCTACGGAGATGTGGTAGGGTTGCTGATGGTTGCTCTCAGCGCCTATTTGGCAGTGTTGCCACATGAGTTTTAGAAAAAGGGCTTTTTGAGAAGTCAAAAAGGGCTAGATTGAACGTTAAAGATTTCTGTTCTAAAAATGCTGAAATAATCATGTCATGAAGCCGTTTTTATTTTTGGAGCGTATAAATAAAGGTCATCATGATCGATGAAATAGCAAAAAGGACTTGTAAGCATGTCCAAACTTCATTTTGATATAACTGCCAGTTTCCACCGAAAAGATCATGATGGATCCTCTTAAAAAAAGAAGACTTGCTGCTGACATGAAAGTTATATCTAATTAGTAGCTTACATGCAAAATAAATGACCTTAAGACATTTGAAAATGACGAACATCTTAAACTAGTAGGCCTTTGAGATAGAGATTGCGATTATAAATGACCGAAATCTAATAAATTATCTAAATCTAAAGAATTGTATGCACAAGCAATAAAATTTTCAATAATAAAGTAGCATAGTTAAAGTTGACAAGAGCCAAATATTACTTAAGATGTTTTTCGATAAATATAAAGCAACAGAATATTTTGTTGATGAAGTGATCATCGGTCAGTGGGCCGGTCCGAATGTAGCCGAAATGATCGCCGATTAGACGAGTTCTTAAGTAGGGACCGCATCATGGCAAGCGTAGCATAGGACGCCCTTGGGCCAAAGGGATCGACGACTAACGGAGAGTCGCTGGTAGAGGCTTATCTAGAAAATCGGAGAGGTGGAATATCTGGCGCTGAATCGAGTAGACCTATATCTAGCAATGCACTATGTTGAAGAGAAGAGAGTAATAAATGGATCATTAGAATTATATCTCAAATTTATTTTTATTTTATTTTATTTTTTACATTTTAGGAAAACTTACAGCTAATGTTATTTTAGACACATAAAAAATATAAATATTGAAGGCCAATTAAAAGTTTCCACATATAACACAAAGTATAAAGTTAAATTTTTAACCCAAAAACATCGGTACGCTATTGCTGCATAAAAAAAATGTTTGCAAGTTGCCGCTTAAGTTGCAAGGTTGTAGTATTAAATAAGTCTACATCTACACTTTTAGTTAAGTCATTGACACACCTGCTTGCCCTCACTAAATAAGAATTTTGTCTATAATTAGATTTTACCGGTGGGACGTACAGAGTGCACTGTCTCCTCCCTCCACGACATGGAGTTCTAAGACCGATAAAATTATGAAAATAACAATTATGGTTTGTTTATATTCTTGCTATATAACGTACCTTACCTACTTGTAAGTGCCGTTAAAATCTTTAGGCATCTTCTAAACTGACAATAACAGATATTTCTCATCTCTTTTCTGATCTTTTAGTTAAAGCGACTCATATTTAAAAGGTTGTCAGCCCTACAATATAACTGTACACTGCGCACACGCACAATTGTGGTCCACTTTTTACGAGATCAACAATGCCCCGTCTACTCACTCGTCATATCAAAACTTTCACGTCTATATTACGGATTAGGGGAGTACTATTGAAATGAGGATTATTACGTGTAGTATAATTTCGCTTTCACGGTTGATATATGGGCGAAATTTTTTGACAAACAAGCTTTGTTTATATTTGAATAAAACTTTAAAAGTGACTTGAGAATCTTCAATATAAATAATTTGCTTAAGGTGCTGGTAACCGGTATATGTCGACTGCTATGGATCAGTCCATGTGGAAGAAATGAGGGGAGCACTTCTTTCAGCCTTGGATACATAAGGATGCAATGATGATAAAGATTAGCAAGTTGAAGTGGCAGTGGGCAGGCACATAGTGCGTAGAACCGATGGCCGATGGGGGAAAGGTTCGAGTGGCGTCCACGTAACGGAAGCGAAGCGTAGGCCGACCCCAACCAGATGGACGGATGATCTGGTTAGGTGGCGGGTAGCATGGATGTCAACTGCAGGATCGGTCCGCGTGGAAATCATTAGGGGAGGCCTTCGTTCAGCAGTGGACATAATTGGGCTGTAATGATGATGATGATGATGATGAAAGAATTTCAATTTTGGGATATTTTTATTCTTTATTATTTAAAGGTCTATTTGTATTCATCATCAGCTCATTAAACGTCCCCACCGAGGGGCACGAGCCTACCCGTATAGGGTGATTAGGCCTTAGTCGTCCACGCGGGCCCAGTGCGGATTGGACGACTTCACACACAACCTTCGAATCTCTTCGCAAGCGTGCATGAAGGTTTCCCCACGATGTTTTCCTTCACCGTAAGAGCGTCGGATAACGTACATATATTTTCGAAAACTCGAAAATACATTTCTATTACAAAATGTCAGTTTTGGGATTCATTCGTCAAGCTCACCGTTAACAAACAATAAATTAAGTATGCAATTATTTTATGGAGCGGCATTAACTTCATTGACGAAGCTCTGATGTAGAGTGGAAAATCTCATATTGATAATTCACACCAAAGCAATTCACATCAATGTCATTAAAATTATTAACATCATACAAAGCATATTGTAATGACCATATCATCAATTATTTTTTTAACCTAAATTATTAAACATTACAAATCGTCTTGGCATCTTCACATTATACGATATGTGCCTGTGACAGTTTGCTTCACCTAGCCCAAAGCAATTAGCGTCCATATTTGGCAATACGTTCATAAGTTAAACTTATCTGACCTTGCGATTTGGAATGATGTACCCATGCAGGCTTGTTTTAATATTTAAAACGGCATTAAGTCTTTGGTAAGCTCTTTTCTATAATATATCTAAATTAGCATTTAGATAAAATATTATTTTGATAAGAACTTATTCGCTTTGAAAACATAAATGATTTTGTAATATCTAAACTTTTCACCAATTTACTTAAATTTATAGTAAAAATAGACAAAAATTGAAATTAAGTCAAATTAAATATTACCTAAAAGACCCTCTCAAATCAGAATGTATTTAATTTCAGATATTATAGTGCAGGAAAATCGTAACATCGCACAAAACATTCGAAATGAAATTTATAACCGCTATCAGTGTACTACCAACACAATAGCATTACAGTCGCACTATAATAGTTGCATCTCAGCAATTTTCCCATACTTCGGGAATAGGGACAGAGATACAATGGAACAATTGCACGTACACGCTGCAACGACCTTTGGAAAGAGAAAGTCAAAACATGACGCTGACTCCCGTGTTCCTGGAAGCGATATGGTAGTAATGTAATTAAAGGCCATATTCCAAGTAGAAATGATAAATATCTTATTGGATGAAGCCATAAAAAAATGTTTCACAGATAACCAAAATTAAATGAGAAGAAACTGATTTTTACAGATTTTATAACCTATTTAAACGTAATCAAAAATTATTATTCCAGGAAATTTTGAAAACATCTTAAAATAATAACATTTTAATATAAAAACGAAAAAAAATACACTTAAAGCATTGTCGAAGCTTGATTAAAGCGCTCTTAATTATAATAATATTAAAATAAACAAATTAAAATCTTATTCTAGACTGTCTCCGCTATCAGTACCCGACATAACAGTCCACGTTTTATCTGAAAACATTTGTATAAACAAAAGTACTCCTTGACCTGGTGCACTAATTCTGTATTGATGTACTTAATGAAGCCCCACCTGGCTATTTGTACAATTGTTTCCTTTGTTCAGCAGAAGCCTCTGTCATAAAGGTATACATAGATTGCGTTAACGTAAGAGTACAATGCACTTTATATTATTATATTGAAGAATTCGTTATTTACGAATATTTATATTAGTTAAGTCGAGACTCTGGCTACAGATAAGTCAGATTTAACGAATTAAGTTTCAGAAATATACGCATAGCACGTGCTACTTTAATGTCATAATGATAA
>PQWD01004291.1:0-127353 GCA_019425675.1 Leucinodes orbonalis
TGCTCGCGTCTTTCTGAGCTACTCCGCTTAATGCGCTACCTGGTGGACGACGGGCGGTTATATAAGCTGATACATATATTAAATTAATTCATAATTATTATTCGGACATATACATTTAATTTACATCCATAAATGATAATCAATAAATATTGAATAAACAATATATAAATGTCACGTGATAGGCTTAATACAACTGTTTCAATAATAGAGCCTAAGGTCTTAATATAAACAGTTATTCGACTCTCCTACTTGCGTGCCTACAGGGTCATAATGTACTTACCTATTTATTAATATCTATGTTACTTATGGAGTGCAATAAAGATATAATAAACAAAACGGTAAGTAAACATTCTGTTAAATGTTTTACCAACATTATTATTCAAGTACAAAATGTCCGGTGCTAAACCTCCATCATTAGTACCTACACTTCTAAGCTCCCGGTAAAGTCAGTCAAATAACCATGAATAATGATAATGGTGAACGGCTATTGTTTACAGTGAGATCACTTAATCGTGTTTTGTGTTATTTTTTTATTAGAATCATCATCATCATCATCTGTTACAATATCCTGTGCTAAACATAGGTCTTTCGTAATTATCAACCTTAACTCAATCTATTCCCGAGAAACCCATATCGGTAGGAAAAAACTAAAATAAACTTTTCTGCAATAACAATAATTGTGGTCAATGTGCCCAATGACTTGTGCCGTTAAGGTGTTTCGAAAAGTGACCTAACTTGAACAAGTCCTTGCTCGCAAGTTATCACACTTCATTCAATAGACCAAAACCGCAAAGGTAAGGGACATCTTACATTCAGACATTAATGAGAGGTTTTCAGGTCGACATTCGCTACGCTGGTTAGTACGTGTTGCTAGTTGATCAATGGTTGGGAGCAAAGTATCACAGCACCACATGTTACTGACATTAACCGTTGTCACCTAAATGGTGGAATACTTCAGTAGGGATCACAGATTTCCCAATACAAGAGATGGGGCGAACCGTGTTTAAAGTGCGACAAATATAAGCTCAACGAGCATACACTGGCTGCCAGTTTACGCTCTGTGAGAAGAGTCAAGACGCACGAATATTTGAAGAAATTACCGTTTTTTTTTTTCAAAATGCCATCCAATCGCAATAAATCAGTAAATTTACCAAGTAATAGAATAAATTTTCACAGGTAAGAACCGAAAAGAAATTGCGACACTGGGACTGCCTATAAACTTGGCGGCTCGTCCAGTCTAATTGTATATTCGGATGTCTGTGGTACATCTTACCTCTTTAGGGATTTAAGACGCAAAATGTGACTTCTGATCAATCCTATGAAGAAGATCCCTTTTGTGGGAGGGAATGTGCAGCGTAAGTACTAGTTTATTACGTATTATTATTCCATTGAGTCTTTTGTCTTGTTGAACGTCGGTGGCTCAATCCGGGAAATCAAAGGTGGAAAAAAAGGCTGCACACTTTTGCCTTCTGATTGGGAGGACGTAGATTCAAATCTCGCCACGTACCAGTATTTTTCAAATTTCCGAAATTATATGTACGTTCATATGACGCTCTTACTGTGAAGGAAAACATCGTCAGGAAACCTGCGCACGCCTGCGAAGAGATTCAAAGGTTTTGCGTGAAGTCGGCCAACTCTCACTGAGCCCGCGTGGATGACTAAGACCCTTTACGTATAGGCATTTGCGGCCTTTACGGATAGGGCTGATGATGATGAGTCTCTTCTTCCTTGAATAAATAATTTAACTTTTTTTGGCAGGTAGACTACGTTCGTTTTTAAATAACTTATGGGTTGAGACAATATTACAACTCACTTGCACTTTGCCGGAGCCGTTGACACACGTATACCCATACTCCTGCGGGTGCATCTGGCCCTGGTGATTCAGTATCGTGTACCCTCCACCCATGTTCTGGTCCTTCTGGTTTTCTTGCATATACATTTTAGATGGCGGCCTCTTCAGCGACGGCAAACTCTTCTGCGCAAAGTTAGGCTTCTGTTGGAATATCGAGTAGTTCTGTGCGGGCTTCTGTGTGTTCTGTATCAGGGGTTTGAATGTTGACGTGGCTGTTATGAGGGGATCTGACTGGTTCGGGGTCCTGAAGTCAGCGGTGAATGAGTAGGTGGCAGAGGGGTAGGACGTTGGACTGATGACGTTCTGCGTTTGGGGGTACACCACGTTTACTGATGGCGAAGACGCGTTCTGGTTCCATTGTACCTGGGAATGTTAATCGTCATTATAATAAATAAATATCCACTGACGTTCACATCTAGGCCCAAGTAAGCGTGAAGCTTGTATTAAGGGTACTAAACAACTGATAAACATACTTATATACATTTTGTAATTACATACATATTATACATAGAAAACACCCGGAATACAAACAGACATGTTCATGCACATAAATGTTTGTAGTACCCGGGGATCGAGCCCCGAACCCATTGAAAATTAAAATGAAAAGTGTTTATTCAGTTTAGGTCCTCACAGAACACTTATGAATGTCAAATGGTTCAAACCACTGGTTCGGGAGGTAGTTTTCCACTGAGAAGAAACCAGCAAGAAACTCAGTAGTTACTCTTTTCAAAAAAATTGTGTTTAGTACAGAATCATTTGTAATAAAATAATTATATAAAGCAAATTAGTTATATTCACAATTTTGATCATATTAAGAATTAGTAAAAATATAATCTCATCATCATCAGCTCATTAAACGTCCCCACCGAGGGGCACGAGCCTACCCGTATGGGGTGATAAGGCCTTAGTCGTCCACGCGGCCCAGTGCGGATTGGACGACTTCACACACAACCTTTGAATCTCTTCGCAGGCGTGCATGAAGGTTTCCTCACGATGTTTTCCTTCACCGTAAGAGCGTCGGATAACGTACATATATTTTCGAAAATTCGAAAACACTGGTACGTGTCGGGATTTGAACTTCAGCCCTCCCGGTAGGAAGGCCACAGTCCACACCATTGAGCCACCGACGCTCTGAATTTAAGTATTAATGTTAAGTATTATATAAATCTATATAGATAACAAAGAAAAAAAACGACATTGGTGTAGTAGCCGACGTCTCAACCATTACGTCAAATGGGTCGTCATTATTATCACTCTATCAGGGCTCTATAGTTCTGCGGGAAGGCATATTATCCTTCCCGCAGAACTATGGGAGACTGGACTGTAGGTAGTGTTGCCAGGTACGATTTGTTTTAAAACGGGACACGAGGCCAAAAAATCGGGACTTGAAGTTGTAGATCGGGACAGGTAACATTAAAACATTTTATGTGACGCTGATGCCATTTTGAATTTGACAGTGATATAATTAGTAGAAGTTATATATATTTTTTAATGAAACATCTGATTTTATTCTTTAATTAATCGGGATATTTTGCGTCCCGGGATGCATCCTCAGGCCCCTGAAAATGGGGACGTCTCCTGATAAAGCTCAATGATCATTGAGATAGTTCTTGAATTTGCGCGATCCTCAATATATCTTACTATTGAAAATGGGAATCATTGGATTTGTTGTAGCCATGAAAACAAGAAGAAAAGAAGGAAGATGATAATACCCACCAATTTACATGGATCCCACGTGGAGGTAACGGCCCAAACAACCCTATAGCCATGCTGTTTTAGGCCTGTACTATGCAGAAGAATGGTAAAGGCCGATTGAATGAGGTCATACCTGTGAGCAGAGCGTCTGTCTGGGGCATCCGTGCATAGTCATATTCATTGAGACGTTGACGCTCATGGTGGGGAAGAGGGGGGCGCCGCCGTAGTGCTCGTAGTACGGGTAACCACCACCACTGTTCACCATCATCTATAGTTAAAGAAAATAAATAAATATCCACAGAATTTCTACAATAAAATACAAAACAAAAACGGAGTAACATAACACAGAAGATGCTTTCATTAGCCAGTGGACCCCAAACTAGGAAAACCCTGTATCCTGAGGATTCTGAGTACGATATCTATTGAGAGTGGGACCCATAAACAGACAGAATTAAAAGAATTGCGCCATATATCAATTGCGACATATATAAAAGTATAAAGCGGAAACTAAACTATGCAAAACAAGAAAGGCGGCATAAAACAGGAAAACACATACAAGAATATAGAATATTACAGACTAGGTGCTTAATACCAAATTAAGCACCTAGTCTGTAATATGGCATGAAAGTAGAATTGTAGATGGCGCTAGGTGCCACATAACAGATCGTCTCCGTGTAAAATAATCAATTAAAATTAATTAAGTGAGTGAATAACAATAAAAAAGTTCACAATATATTTGTTGATGTACGAAGTGACTGCACGAGTGTTTTCAACGCGAGAAACTACTAACCAACATCAATATTTTAAAAATAAGATTGTGTCGGAAGATAAAAGTGATATGAGTTGAGATCATTAAAGTGAGTGTTATAACACTACATAAATCGTGCAGTGTAGCTGATCACTCGATTGGAAACATAACAATACCAATATTAAAGCTGTAAGTCACTATTCCAATAATATTATAAAAATAACATCGTTAAAATTACGAACACAACAAATTCAATTGAACTGACCAATCAGGAAAGACTACATACAGAATAAAGAAACGAGATATTAGCAAATATAACAAAAAAGTTTAAAACAGCTGTACAAAGTTTAAGCTTTTCTGATATTTATAAAATACAAGACGCTAACGAAGCTTATAATGCTTTCTACGAAACCATTCGTATTTTTATGATCTTTGCTTTCCATATAAGATAATATATAAAAATTCTAGAAGGAAACAGTCGTGGATTTCTCGGGGGATCAGGCTTTGCAGCAAAAATAAAAGGAAACTACTTTGGCAATATAGGAAATCACCTAATATAGTCAATAAACAAATATTACGTCAGTACACAAAACGTTTAAAAAGAGTAATTTATCTAACACAAAGGAGCCAAAATAATTATGCTATTAAAACAGCACAAAATAAATCAAAAGCAACTTGGTCTGTAATAAATCACAAGAAAGATAGCTTTCCAAAAGAAACTATTACCAAAATTTGCAATAATGGTATAATTGAAACTAACCCTTCTGACATAGCTAATACAATTAATAATTATTTTATAGACGAAATCAGTAAGACATGTAAATTGACATCTAAAATTAATAAAATTGACATGAAAACCCCATCCAATTGTAACTCTATCTTTCTGACTCCTACTACTACACCTGAAATATTTAAAATAATATCATCTCTGAAAAATACAAATAGTACAGGTTACGATGAGTTATGTACGCAAGCTATTAAGAGTTGTGCTGAATATTTAGCTCAACCTTTATCATATATTATAAACCTTTCACTGAGTCAAGGGGTGTACCCAGAAGCTTTTAAGGTATCCATAATAAAACCTATATAAAAAAGGTGACAAGACGAACCAAAAAACTACAGACCAATAGCTCTTGTACCCATACCATCAAAAATTTTTGAAAGAGTTATATATACTCGTATCTATTCATTTTTAGAAAAATGCAATATCTTAACCCCGCAACAGTATGGTTTTAGAAAAAATAAAAATACAAGTTTGGCTATTTTTGAACTGCTTAAATTAGTGACTGACTCTATGGACAAAAGGGAGAAAATTTGTGCTTTATTTATAGACATGTCTAGGGCGTTTGATTACGTTAGCCATAATATATTATTACAAAAGCTCTATCACTACGGTATACGCGGAATAGCTCTAACATTAATGGAATCCTATCTTAGCAATAGAAAACAGCAAACTGCGGTAAGAAGCTTATCAAAACAAACTCTATTAGAAAAAGATAATCTTTCTAAATGTAGAGACGTAGAGTTCGGAATTCCTCAAGGGACAATACTGGGCCCTCTCTTATTTATTATATACATAAATGATTTACCGACTAATATAAACCATCCAATGACTCTATTCGCTGATGATAGCTCAATAATAATAAAATGTAAAAACGACTTGACATATGAAAATGAAATAAAATTGACATTACACAAAATAATTGACTGGCTAGATAAAAATAATCTAAATATTAACATAGATAAAACTAAAATAATACATTTTCGACAATACACAAAAGAGCCTCAGTTGACAATACAATATAAAAATGAGATTGTAGAATCCGTTAACTCTACCAAATTTTTAGGACTAAACATAGATCACCAAACAAATTGGACAATTCATGCAAATAATCTATGTTCCCGTATTAATAGCTTTGTTTTTGCTTTGAAAGCTTTAGCTAGAGTCGCAAATATTGAAACCGTGCTAACTGCCTATAACGGTTATGTGGCATCTATATTAAGGTATGGTATAATATTTTGGGGTAACTGCATTAGTAAATTAGATATCTTTAGAGCCCAAAAAAAGTGTATCAGGGCGATTATGTCTTTAAAGAGAACAGACAGTTGCCGTCCTTACTTCATAGAGCTCAGGATACTCACTGTGCCATGTCTCTACATCTATGAAACTGCAATGTTTGTTAGGAGAAATCGACATCTGTTTCCTATAATATCTGATGGCCAGCTGAAGAAAAGCAAACGTCATGGGAACAAGTTAAAAGCACCCGTTACAAGCACTGCCCTTAAATCCAATGGAATTTTCTGCATGGCCCCCAAAATTTATAATAAATTGCCCACAGATTTAAAGAACAAGAATGGCAACTTGTTTCGTAAGGAACTCCTAGCCTTACTAACAAGGAAAGCATACTACACTGTAACGGAGTTTTTAACAGACCAATTATAATGTGTGTATGAGTGTTGTTATGCTGTAAAATGTATTCTTGATAATTTTTGAAATATTATAACACTATTAATTTGACATTTTATATTAAGATTTGGTATTAATTTTATTAACTATTTGACATAATGACATAACACTTGTAATTAGACATTAATTTTATAAACTCTTTTGACATATTAGTTGATTATACTTGTGATACAATAAAGTGCTAACATAAATAATTTTTTATATGTGATTAATATTATTGGAAATGTAAAATGTAATGTTGTATCGGGCACATCATATAATTTCAATTGAATTTAAAATTTGTACGCCTCATATTGGCAAGACATAGTGTAACATTATTTCACATGACGCTTACCAACTGTAAAAATTTTTACCACCTGTGTCTTACAAATAATGTTATTATTATTATTATTATTATATTATTATAAAAAAAAAGAAACAATGGTGAAACACTTTCTTGTAAATAAATCATGGAAACAATCAAACCAATAACAGTCATGGTCGCGCAAAATATGTTTGTACTGTCCGGGGATCGAATCCAAAACCGACGTCTCGATTTTAAACACATGGGTCGTAACAATCGAGACGTCGGTTTATTACAATATATTATTTACAAGAAAGTGTTTCACCGTTGTTTCATGCCCATATACAGCCCATGTAAACACAATAGAGGACTTATTTTATACCATCATGGATTTTTGTACAATACTGTCTTATTATTCTGATCTTTCTCGTAGAGCTCAGCTATTGTTTGCAATGTAACCGCAAAAATATATATTCTTAACTAAACTTAGTAATTTTTAAACTGATGACGCTTTGTATTCGTATTTTCAAATAAACCTTCCCCTTAAATCACTATTCATTTTAAAAACCCGCATTTTTAAATTTTTAAAGGTCATGCCTAGCAAAAGAAAGATCAAAGCGACTTTGTTATATACTGTAAAGTTATTTTCAATTGTATGTATTTACAAAATACTTATACTTAGTTTTTCATCCATATTTGAAATTCAAAATTACACGCTAAAATTAAGAGCAATACGAGGCCGTGTGAAAGTGATTTATAATAATACATTCATATTATATTTTGGAAAATTAATATTTTTGCTATTTTGTTCATTCTACATAGAGAACAAAACGCAAAAGCAATGCGCTATTCATAGGTAAATATTAATTGTCGTAGCATGCTCGTAGTCTCTAGCTCGTAGCGCCTTAAATCTAGTAATGGGACGCGTAGTACCTACGAGACAGTACTAAAATAAAGCGTAACTACAGTCGTAGCATAGTACTAAAATAATCGTTATTTGTTTACTATGATTCGGTGAATTAGTGATGGTGATGGAACGAAATAAATGATGGTAACTGGGAAAGTCGTCGAAATATCGTGATTATAAAATAGATATTGTAAAAAAATAATTAATAAAAAGTAATCAAATCCATAAAATCTATATATGAACACAGATATTGTGATCTGTGGAAATAAATTATAGTATAATGGATGTGTCCGAAACTTGAAACCATAGCCTTTTATATGAGGCAAACGATCATGCGTCCCACCCTTTAATAAGTGAGTTAATCGTCTAAGAACATTTTCAAGTAGATATGTAGATGTCTACGTACATTATTCCTACAAATTTTTAAAACCCATATCGCATTAAAAAGTATGAATACCTTAAGCTTTTACTTTGTACGAACCTAACAAAAAGTTAATCAAGCTCACACAGTTACCGCCGCTTACCGTAACAAAAGAATTTTAATTTCGCAAAGCCGTTCTCGGGGTATCCACCATAATATGCCTTACAAAGAGGAAACCTTACGTAATACCATATTAATTACAATAATTTCACTACCCTACGGGATTTCTGTACATTATTTTATCAAACCACCCCTCGAGGCCACCCTTCGATCGAAAATTATACTTATTGTTGACTCGCAACAGTTGAAATTTATTAAGCACGAATGTTCGAAATATTTTAAGATTTATGTGTGTAGTGACAGTCTACAAATCAACAATCGTAAAGTCTGTTCCATATTCCATACAGTTAAACGTAAAAAGAAATCATATTTCAACACAACAAAGTCGGAATTAAATCGATATAAAATGTGACACATACAAACGGCAACCGATTAGTTACAAGCGATAGCGTGTCATATTTCAAGCCAGTAGAGTCTGAATCCGAATTTGTTCCCGAAATCCAGGATTGTTCTCTCTGTCTAAAGAGGGTTGGTGTTGTTATCTCTGTCTAACGAGGGCGTGTTAGGAATGCTAGAAAGGGATAAACATACCTGTGGGTGGACCGCCTCGGAGGCGCAGTCTCCATGGACGACGGCGTGCTTGAGGGAGAGAAGGACGTCGGCAGCCTCCCCCCCGCCCCTCTCGCGACACTCCCCCGTGTTGTTCCTGCTAACACGGGAAATGCTTAGATTGATTTTCCCAGTACCTACACGTGCCTCGGATATTTATGGATACAGGCCGCTGCGTAGGTTGATTGGTTGGTACTTTTTATTTTGTTATTACGTTGGGTTGCGTAATTGATGATTTATATTGAGAAACTTATTGATGTATAGGTACTTGATTTGATTAGTATACATCATTATATAGCCCAATATTAACAAAGCGCTATCTAGTACTAATTTAAGCAAGGAGCTTGTATTTACTATGAGCACTAACCAACTGATAAGCATAGTTACGTACATTTTCGTAATAAATAACAATCATCATCATCATCAGCTTATTAAATGTCGCCACCTAGGAGCACTTGTCTCCTCGTATAGGGTGTATAGGCCTTAGTCGTCCACGCGGACCCAGTGCGCTTGGCCGATTTCACGCACACCCTTTGAAGCTCTTCGCAGGCGTGCGTAGGTTTCTTCGTGATGTTTTCCTTCACCGTAAGAGTCGGATAACGTACATATTATTTCAAAGAATCGAAATCACATTTGAACCTGCGCCCTCCCGGTCGGAAGGCTCCACACCATAGAGCTACCGACGCTAACATAAACCAATAGACAAATGATCATGTAAACAAATGTTTGTTGGTGTTGCACGACAACCGAACCCTGAACCCTTGTTCTAATACCCTGACATTACGACCTTTGCAAGTCATCTTTCCATCGGTTTCCCCAGATCATAGTAGGATCCCCCCATCGTACGATGAAAAAAATATTAAAAAGTATTAAATTTTTAGTCTTTATTGAAAGATCGAATAGTTGTTGATCGAACACTTTCGTTGACAGCAATACAAGAGTATTTAATAATTTCCCGACTCGGATGTTTTGTTACCTAGATACAGAGAAGATCGGAGATCACAATAAACTAACCCAAAAAGTTCAAAATGCTATATCATATAACCTATGATATTTAGTACCTTCATTAATAAATTTAATTAAAAAAACAAATTTGTTTATGTTTTAAAGTGATCGGGACGGTCCACAGATTTATGAATATGCAAGTTGTGGGACGGTAAGTTCGCTCTGATAGTGACACGCCTGACCATGACAGGACAGTATTGAAGAAAACAGTCACCATATTAAGTAATTATTCTTACAATATTGTTAGTTTTCATGTACTCAGTAAATTCATAAGCTTACTGTTCCCTCATCCCGAAACTCAAAGAGTGCGCGCGCGATCGAGCTCAGCGCGATTACTTTTTCATAACTCTAGCCACACACACTCTTGGTCCACACTAGGTCCATTCGAAGGTTATAGCGGGAAAACCCATAGAAAATCAATTGTTTGTGAGGACTTTGTTCCCAACGAGACTTTAACTTAAATCACTGTCCAGAAGTCTGGAAATTACAATTAAAATCCTTAAATATCACGCAGCGGCTTATTGTAATTTTGTAACTGGCGATACATTGTAGTGAATCTACCAATCCATAACCATTTTTCATTAATGTCAATTTCATTTGTGTACACTCTTTTATCATCTCGAAGGTTATCGCGGGGAAAAACAATAGGAAACCTACTGTTTTTGAGGATCTTGTTTCCAACGAGACTTTGATAGCACTTAGACATTGAGGCTTCTTGATTTTGGAATCACTGTCCAGTGGTCTGGAAACTACAGTTAAAATACCATTTTTTAATTAAGGCAACACCGCTGCTCGGCTATCAAAATACAGCAAGGTGAGGAAGCACTCGCTTGAACCCGGGGCAGCAGTGTCAGAAGCAACCTGTCAGTATGTAAGTGTAACTCACTTGTACCCGGAGCAGGGCGAGAAGGGGAAGAGCGCGGGCAGCGGGTCGCACGCGATCGAGCTCAGCGCGCTAGATTCTCATAGCTCTAGCCATACACACGCTTGGTCCTCACCACTGTCATAATAGCCACCATAATGCCATATGGTATACAAGATCAAGGGTGCGTACACTCTTTTATCTTGTTGAAGGTTATCGCGAGAAAAACAATAGAAAACCTACTGTTTTTGAGGATGTTGTTCCCAACGAGACTTTGACGTCACATACGCTTTAATTTGGAATCACTGTCTAGAGGTCTGGAAACTACAGTTAAAATACCATACCTCAATTTAAGACAATATCGCTCCTTGAAGATCACGGAGCGGCTTATTGTATTTTTTAACTGGCAATACATTGTAGTGAATCTACTAATGCGAAATATTTTTTTATTAATGGCGACACCACTGCTCGGCTGTCAAAATAGTGTCACAGGTAAGGAAGCACTCACTTGTACCCGGAGCAGGGCGAGAAGGGGAAGAGCGCGGGTAGCGGGTCCAGCTCGAGCGGCGGCAGCGAGAAGGAGCCCATGTCCTCGGGCCAGCCGTCGCCGTCCAGTGGCGCGTCGCACGTGATCGAGCTCAGCGCGCTTAGTTCTTCGCCATTTTCTTGGCAGCAGTTTTCGTTTTCTTGCTGCAAATTTATAATGAGGTTTAGCAATCGCCAGAATGAGAGACCCAAGTCTGATAATTTTAAAAAGCGCAAATTCCATCTTTATTGCGGCACTATAGTATATTTCATCAGGGCCGGATCTACCTTAGAGCTACTTGGGCTGCAGCCCAGGGGCCCCGAGGTAACTAGGGGCCCTCAGACCGTGCTAAAGAGAATAGGCGATTCGGCGTCTCTCCTATCCAAAGGTTGCCTGGAAGCGATTGCTACCATAGCAATAAAGTCGCCTTCTGTACAATTAATACTTGCGTAGATTTCAGTACTAATATCTATGTTTTTGTGCAATAAAGAACTTATAGCAATAAAATATCATTAGGTACTTATAGATTTTTTTTGTCTTAACTATTAATTGATCGGCCCCTCAGAGTTTCAGCCCAGGGCCCCACAAATTCACGATCCGCCCATGTATTTTATAGTACATCATTGACTCATTCGTTTTTTAATGGTAGATTTTAGTTGGTAGCACCATAATGATTCTACTATACAATTACCATTAACTTTTAAGTTGTACCGGAATAAAGTAATGGTTTCGTAATAATTTTATGTACATTTAGCGGAATCAACGTTCAGGGGGTATAATTGTGAGATCTTATCGGAAATTCGGAACAAACCTCAGCTGCGAGTGATGAACATGTCGAATAGCAAACGAGTCAATGGGAATACGCACTTGATGATCGAGACGAGTCACATTCCGAAGTACTTACCCCAATGTTCCATATCCTTTTGAGGGGATGGGAGAGGTTTAATGGTGGAGAATAATGGCGGTGGTAGAAGTCAGAGTAGAGTACTTAGAAAAGTGGCAATTATTACGAAGAGATTCATTAATTTATGCTTCGCTTAGTAGTAGTCCACTGCTGGACTTAGGAATCTACTGCGCTAGATATCCCGGCCCTTGATTTTTCTCATTTCATGTAAAATGCAACCAAGATGGCCACATAAAGTTTGCTTTGTCAAAAAGAAGTCAGGTCTTATGTAGAGCCAAGCTCCTGAATCAATACGGCCGGCCTAACTCTATCCATCCTAATTTCAGCAAACACCGGGAATCCAGACACAATAGAAAACTATTGTGTTGGCGCCTTAAGGCGTCATTGGCCGTCAAACTTATTTTAACTGATTTGGTGGATTAAGGGCTCGATGGCTTATACGTTTGTACGTTCGGTAGACGATCGCACATGTCTAGCACGATCCGATCACTGCCGCGGACAAAGCGCGTAAAACATCTCAGAACACACGCAACACTTTAACACCAAGATTCCACCCCCGCGGGGCCTTCGTCGCGATTCCCTGTAGGTTCGACCAGTCCTATTCGCGTTACCGGTACGTACCCGATCGCTTTTCACTCCAAACTTTTACCAGGTTACCTAGCCCTAGAGTTGGTCCCGATTTTGCCGGATTAGTCTCGATTTCGATGTATTGTCCGAGTCCGACGGCCTATCGATTCAGTCCCGATTTTTGACAATTTGCGATACGATCAACCAAATAACAAACTTGATATAGAATTATAAAATCGGCTCATAACAAAAAGGAAAACGTATGGTAAAATTAATCATTTAGATGATCTATGTGATAAATAAAAAAAAGTTTTATTCTCTTAGACTGTGTCACATGCGTCATACTCATAATATGATTATTTCTAACATCGAGCTTCAGAGTACTTTATAATATATACTTCGAATGCCAAGTCGTCCCGATTTTTTTTCCCTAAAGGTGGCACTCCTGCATTGCCCCCTCTGCCATTCTATACCGTTCTACTCTGGGACACCCTTAAGGCCGTCGCATAAATGTTTGGGCTGAGAGCCATCTGCGCTCGCAAATTCGGTGATGCTGTGAAGGCCACCTGCGGCCAACAGCGATAATCATTCGTAAAAGCACAAGTCTAGCAACTACCGCATTGTACGTCCGATGGGTGGCCGAAAATATATCGAGTCCGTCCGATATTCGCAAGGCATGGTAAGCCGGTGGTCCCGGCTACTATCTTAGGATGGAAGTTAACCCACCAATCCGCACAGGGCCCGCGTTGTGGTTTGCTACCCAAACTCCCCATAGCCATGCTCTGTGGGAAGGCCTGTTGCAAGTCAAAGTCAAAGTCGAAGTCAAAAACATTTATTTCAAATTAGGCTTACAAAAAGCACTTATGAACGTCCAAAAAAAAATAAAAAACGATTAAAATACTAAACTAAAAATAAAGTTTTGATGCTTCGAAAAAAAGCGCTTCAGTGGTTTGGCCTGTTGAGAAAGAAGCACTCAGAAAACTCAACAGTGTAGCCTTTTTTAAAAACATTTTCATTTTCCTTAATGTAACAATATATCATAACACTGAAATAGCTGAGCAGTTTTGACACGGATTTTATCACATAAATATTCGTCAATAGTGTAGTACCTTTTTAGAAAGGTGGTTTTTTATTCTAGCTTTAAACATGTGTATAGGTAACTCGACAATATTTTTCGGTACCTTATGAAAAACTTTTACAAAATCTTCCTATAAAGATTTACCTACTTTATGTAGTCTAAGTCTGGAACAGCAAGTTTGTTTCTATTCCTAGTATTAAAATTGTGTGAGCCACAATTTTTTTTAAAGGTATGATAGTATTTACGGACGTAAATTAAATTTTCATAAATATATTGTGATGCTATAGTCATTATATTTATTTCTTTAAAAAGTTCCTTAAGAGAGTCGGGGTCTAAGTTGTAGATAAAACGAATAGCTCTTTTTGTAGTACAAATATTATATTAATGTCGGCAGCTGAGCCCCACAACAGTAGACCATACGACATGACACTATGAAAATAACTAAAATAAACCAATCTTGCTGTTTCTACATCTGTCAAGAGCCTTATCTTCCTAACAGCATAAGCTGCCGAGCTAAGTCTACCAGCCAGTGATTCAATGTGAGGCAAGACGTTATATGTTAACAATTTTGTGTACTTTAGCGTTCGTTTTGATTTTTTTACAAACCAGATATTATTATTAGCTACGTAATAATAATATTTGGTTTGTCAAGCATTACTTGCGAATATGATCTCCAGAATAATTAAATAATCGAATTTAATCCTTCCCCTCTAAATAGGTATACCTTTACTTTTTTAATTTACATTGAAAATAGTTACGTTCTCTATCACTTTTATCAGTACAAAGGACACCACTTTTAGTCAAACCGTTTTTTTACTTTAATCACATTTTAATTTCGGCCAGTACGAATTCATAATATCGAAAAGTGTTCTTTCAAAAAAACAAACATGTTGTGACAACACGCAAAAAAAGACATTAGCTTTATTCTCAATGGTTTTTCTTCAACTACCAAAAGCAGTCCTCCTGGACTGGACTCTTAAAAGCCCTACATTTTTGATAACGCGCCAAAAGTGACATAAGTTTTTTTTCTCATTTTTTTTTCAACCACCAAAAGCAAAAGCAATATACCTGACAACAGTCCTCCTGGATTGGACTCTTAAAAAGCCTTACATTTTTGACAACGCGCCAAAAGTGACATTAGATTTTTTCCTCAATTTTTTTTCAACCACCAAATGCAAAAGCAACATACCTGACAGCAGTCCTCCTGAAAGTCTCTGGGCAGGCAGGTGCAGTGGAGCGGGTCGCAGCAGCCGTGGCCCTGGCAGAGGTCGCCGAGCCCGAACTGAGGGTTGTTGGGCACGTACTCCATCGCCCCGCCCTCCGGCCGCGCGCATCCTCAGTCTAGGGGGCGGCGTTCACCGCGGGATTGCGACGCACTCGCGATCCGCCATTGCTGGAATGTACATGCTTTTTATGTATTGTTAGGTATAACCTTTTTAGATTTAAGAGTTGTGCAAAATTTTCGTATTGTTATGAACAAACACAGAAAGTTAGAGTTAAAGAAGGTTGTGTAAAAATGTTTAATTTTGACCCCAAAAATAGTCTAAATTGTAATTTGTTTATTCAAGACATGAAAAGACGTTTTCTGTTTTTGAGCGCTAATTAATGTAGTTACAATGACTTTATCATTACAAACAACATTATAAACAGCTTACGTAGTTTTTGAAAGCAATATATAATAAATTGGTTCGTACAGGAGTATCATGTTCAAGTTTTTAATATATTAAAATGAGTTGTACGGCTAAGTAAATTGATTTCCCGGTAATGCACACTTGCTTGTATGACACGTCGTTTCTGATTTTCACCACAAGAGGATGGATCGCCCTAACTGCGTCTTTGTTTCCGGAGACTTACAACTATATTGTGAAGGCAAGAGTGATTGGGTATGCATATCTGCCACTAGATGGTAGCGTCGATACCGAGTCGTCGATTTTTAAGTGTTTAGCTTGTAATATATTTTAATTGTCTTCTTTTATTTAAGAAGTATTTATTGTAAGTTTATTTTTTTATTATTTTCACTTAGTTTAGCTTGTGGTGGACGGCTGGCTGTAGAATTTCAGAACCGTTTACGTCTCACTTAACTATTGTCATACACTAAAACTGTTTTTCTCGTATATATAAGTGGGCATTGCACCTAGTGAATTACTGGGTATAAGATATCTGTCTTCACCCTTTCGTCTCGGGGAAACGGGCAGACACCCAAGCAGATGACCTGGTTCAGGTGAAGGTAAGACGATCATTTAGGTCTGATTATAAATGTAGAGAAGGCATTTATACCATGGTAGGTAACTGCCCAATCTTACCATAGCCAAGTTGTGAAGTTTGTGGCAAGGCCTCGTACCTTGCACTGAGATATTATAAGCTGGATTATTGTTTGACTGATATATCAGTGCATACAAGTCTTCCCAAAAGATATCGAGTCTATCACCTAGTAAAATCCTCCATTGACTCCATTTTGCACCACAAATTTCTGTCCTTCGCTCTACACGTCCCGCCTCCACCATTAAATAAAAAAGCTCTTTGTCAATCATATCGCATAAATTTACGTATTTAGGCAGGTTTTACGAGTATTTTTTTTGTAATTTTACGATTCAAACTAAGTGCCTCGTGAAGATTTCATTGAATCAAAAATGTATCTTTATGAGTTCTCAGTTAAGGTTGTACCAATCCTTTAACGATAAAAAATACATTTTCCCTAAATTTCTATGGAGGAACGAGTATCTCTCCATAGCTATGCTGTGAGGGAAAGGAAGGTCTGTTCCCTGCAACGATGTTATATGATGATGGAATCTATACGTCACAGGTTAGTAACTTGTCTTTTTTACGGGTTCACAGTTGCCACTTACGACCAAATGGGATGCGTACAAAACTGATTCTGTTTTGGCGTGGGCGTGGGGCGGTTACTTTGCCGAATCCCTTTGTCCCCATTTTTGAGAGGTTTCCTCCTGGCGATGAATTGTCTTGGCCGACCTGGAAGTCTTTAAATAGGCTTCGGACTTTGACAGGTCGGAATAGGGATAATTTAGCCAGATGGGGGTTTTCGGGCGGCCTTGATTTGGACTGTCTTTGTGGAGCGTCCCAAACGATGATTGATCTTATGTCGTGTCCTGCTTGCCCAAGTAGCTGTTCTCTGCAGGATTTGACGGCTGCGGACAGCACTGTCGCCGTAGCTGGCTTTTGGGCTTCCACAATTTAATTGTTTTTGCTATCGATACGCTAAAAAGAAGAAAAATACCAGGAATGATGGGTATTGACTTTTGGATGTGTGTCAATATAAATTCATAACCGAGGCAACAGATTAGGCCATTTCCAAGCCGGAACCCAGGCCAGAAGTTAAATCGCCGGCAGTGCACGAATCTTCCTAAGTGTTCACAAAATACTCTTATTCCAAATTAGAAGCGCCATGCGATTTTACCCACTCCTGTTCCCTTGATAATTTGGGAATGATTTTATAGCATATGTTTTTCTGGTATATTATTGAAAGGTTTCATAAAAATAATTCAGTCTTTTAGACGTGAAGAAATAACAAACTTTCAGCTTCATAATAATAATGTGATACACATTTGTTATTGGAACAGCACTGCACATAATGTACATCATTGCCGGAGTCTGTTTTTCCCAATAAACGCTAGTTGTTTAGCCTAAATTGATTGTATATAGGTTTGCGTAACTTAACAAAACCTTAACCAATTTAAAGTGAAATTAGAAGCCATTTTAGCATGCTAAAGTTACAGTTATGCCAGAAGAAATAGGCCAGACCTATGATATTCTGTATATATAAAGGTAGATATGCCATCCGTGCCTCAAAAACTGTGCCAGGATTTTTTTTCCAACTGACTTCTGCTGTTGGCCGCAGATGGCCTTTACAGCTTCACCGGGCAATTGGCGAGCGCAGATGGCTCTCAGCCTTAAAATTTACATAACGACCCTAAGGGCATACTAGAGTGGGACTCGAACCTCGGCTTGGGGGGATTACGGGGGAGGGGGGAGGGGCTTGGTAGCCTAAAATATGCCAGGAGAAATATGTAAGACAACCTAATTACCCAATTCCCCTTATCCATACCTACTAAGATTATACTAAGTGTATGTTTGTTACTTCTTCGCTCTTAGTCTGTACCTATTTAGTTAGTTCTTTAGACCAGACCAAATGTTGATATAGAGCTAGCTGACATCCTGGATTAAAACATCAAAAGGCATAAGAGGCACAAAGGCAACATCGCGGAGTACAGCCATTAACTATAACTATCATAGAAAAATAGTTGACTGAACCGTAGTTTGCTACTACGTAGATCGTAGAAATAAATAAGCAGACTTTGTAAGTATGTAGGAAAATACATGTCAGGTACGTATTATTCTCAAAATGTGATCACACATCACCACTTAGGCACAAATCCCGCCGATGGGAATTATCCCGCAGGTTCGACAATTTATTTTATTGACAAGTCATTAACATCGTTACATCCTGATATGTCCAAGCTGAATGAAGCAATGAATTTTACAGGGACCTTTCGATAGCACTTTAACTCCATCTGCTACCGCCACCTTAACTTGGTCATCAGTCCATCTGGTTGGGGGTCGCGTACGCTTCTTTTCCGTCACATGGATGCCACTCGAGAACCTTTCCGCCCCATCGGCCATCGGTTCTGCACACTATGGGTCCTATCCACTGCCACTATAACTTGATAAATTTGATAATCCTGTGCGCTATGTCGGTCCTTCTAATTTTCCGGATATCCTCGTTTCGGATTCCATTGCATTAAAGGTATAATCGCATTTTAAAATATATCACTAATAGTTAGAATGTTATTTATTTTATATTTTTGGTGAAATATTTTAAGCAAAATACAGTACCTAATAAATAAATAGTTTTAAATTTGGTTATTTACGCGTATTGGTGGTATACGGATTGATATTAAATCTTTTTTCTTATAAATAGTATTATAGCTCATTCCTTAATTTAAGATATCAGACCTGAGATATCGTTACAAAATGATATTAACTTTGAGGATTTATATGAAACGACAATATTTTAAAATACCCCTTTACACGTAAACATATTATTATATATTTTTTGTTAATGCTTGGTTGAACTATAAGTACAGGTGATAATTTGAATTTAAATTTAATACCGACTATCCAGAATAAATTAAATATGAACCCAAATATATACAGATAAGAACTACATTTGCTACACAACATTTTGTTTTCTTACAGTGAATTAATTAAATTATTACCAACAATGTTGCGGATAGAAGTAAAGAAGTATCGTTTAATATTTAAAAGTAGAAACTTAAACCGCACAACATACCTTTTTGGTAGTAAAATCCAAAAATGCATCCAAATGCACAAATTGATTTTTAAAATACAAAGTACGTTTCACTAATAACACAATATCACGAGAACCTCGTTTCACTAATTAAGTTAACCGCGTCGATCGACACATGCGCCATGGCAACATTGCTCCATGAAAATTAAAATAATAATTACACGCGGTGTCGTCCTGGCAGGTTGTTGTCTGTGACTAAACTATCCAAAGTGCTAAGTATCTGTGGCCGAATGCAGTCCACTCCCGCCCCTTGTAATTGGATGTTTGTATCATCCCCCTCGGCTGAAAAAAAAACATGACATATTGTGCGCGGGAAAGTAGCTGTCACCGCGTATCGGGTTAACATGGCGGACGGAGCGTTTTTGCGGTGAGGACCGTTTAGTGGCATACGATACTGTTTAGATAGCTAATGTGGTCATTAATCTACTAAACGTTCATTTCATTATGATTTAATTTATTCTTCTCTAATTTGTTTCGATGTGTTATGGGAACAGTTCTGCTCTCGGAGTTCTAATTCCTCCGAGGTTCTGCTAAAGGTATTAGTAACCACCAATATATAGTGATAAAAATCCTTGGTCTTAAATTGCTCAGCTATTTCAGTGTTTATGATATATTGTTACATTAAGTAATTGTTTTTAAAAAAGGCTACACTGTTGAGTTTTCTTGGGTGCTTCTTTCTCAACAGGCCAATCCACTGAAGCGCTTTTTTTTTCAAAGCATCAAAATTCATATTTTTAGTTTAGTATTTTTAATTGTTTTTTATTATATTTTTGTATATTTTTTGACGTTCATAAGTGTTTTTTGTAAGCCTAATTTGAATAAAGAATTTTGAATTTGAAATGAATATATTTAACATGGTGGGCCGCTTCATCTGACGTCAAAAATTGGGGGGTCGCCAAGTCGAGCGCGCTAGACCAATACAAACAGACATGTTCGTGCAAACAAATATTTGTAGGTACTGCCCGGGGTTCGAACCCGGAACCCTTGGTGTAGTAGCCGACGTCACAACCATTACACCCAATGGGTCGTCCAATATTCCTTTCAAGTTTCTACAAAAAGAAGTGAAATCCCACCAAAAACATTCTGTAAAAATCTAGCCAAGTCTTGACGGAGCTGCTTGATTATCTCTAAAAAGTAATGAAATCAAGACAAAGGTGTGCCAAGTCTAAGGTTCCTTACTGCGATTACTTTATTATTATGGTTAATATTGTGTGACTTGGCCGTTGAACATTCTTTGTATTGAATCACTGTTTTCCAAATGGCAAATTTGTATCATCAATGGTCAGCGCTTCTGGCGACAGAATAGTGCAATGGTGTCATGGAGCACCTGGTTTTGTATCCTTGTATACTCTTCAACGGCCAAGCCCACAACATCAACCATAATAATAAAGTAATCGCAGTAAGAACCTTAGACTTGGCACGTCTTTGTCTTGATTTCATTACTTTTTAGAGATAATCAAGCAGCATCGAGACTTGGCTAGATTTTTTACAGAATGTTTTTGGTGGGATAAATCTATCACATTAAAGACAAGTTAGTTCTAACCAGCAACATCTATCTATCGCCCGTAGTTCCTTAACGCAGTTTACGCATCAGATCCGCCGAACCCGATACCGTCTAATCTCTGCATAAAGTTTTGACAGATATTCTGAATGAGCATAATGGGATTTACACGGCACGATTGTTTGATCCTCGTAAATATGGTCAAAGGAGATTTCCGCGGGCCACTTTTGCTAAAAGAAATACTCGAATAATTAACGAATTAAAAGTAAAATAGTACATAGGTATTCAAACACAATGATTCGTTTAAACTTGTACATGCAAACTTTTAATAATTAGTCAAAACACTTACAATACAATTAAGGATCCCAACATCCCAGTTATTTTTCTTTTATTTTTTCTACGGATCGGTCCGCGTGGTAATCATTAGGGGAGGGCTTCTTTCAATAGTGGACATTTTAGTTTGTTATTATGATGTTTTTAAGGGTAATCAAAAGATTTGACGATTTATCTGTATGTAATATCCCTCGTAACTTAAAAGGAGCAACGTATGCGTTACCAATGTTTAAAAAATATGAGGGTTAAAGGAAATATGGGGAAAAGGAAGGGCGAATTTTGGCCCCAAGTAAACTCTGAGTGAGTTTACCTCTATGAAACATTTCAAACAATAAACATAATTGAATTTAGAACTCTTAAACAGACTTATGTTTTAAAAATAAATCGAAAAAAATTGCTGAAATTGTACTAAGTTTTTAATAATTTGGAATTCATTATAGTTTTTTACTTATTAGGAAAATAATTTATTATCTCTCTACTATAAACACCGCTACTAATAAATTAAACCGTCCCGTGTAAACTCCAATAAGGGTATATTCATTGAGCATAAGGACCGCGATCGGGTGAGACCGCGGCCACCCAGGTAGCGCCCGCTCATGCGGAATAGCATCCTGGCCCATGTGGTATGCCTGTGAGAAAATACAGTACTACACGCTTATCATTGGCAGTATGGCACTAATAATGTATAAGAAATATTTCAAAATTCAATTATTCAGATTAGGCTTACAAAAACATCTTATGAACGTCAAAAAGAATACAAAAAATTCAATAAAAAATACATCTAAAATTCCAAAGTAAAGCACAATAATGAATTTTGATACTTGGAAAAAAGCGCTTCGGCGTTTTGGCCGGTTGAGAAAGAAGCACCCAAGAAAACTCAACAGTACAGCCTTTTTTAAACAATGATTTATCTTCTCATTAAAAGCATGCGTTCATTTATATGGGTATAGAGTAATACATTAAGTAAGGTAAGTACAACGACCTTAGGCTGTGTAGACGTTGCGTTTGAACAACTTCGATAATAATAAGCTAGTAGAAAAAAAAAGTATTAAAAAGTTCAAGAGAAGAGGCAAAAGAAGCGTAGGCCGACCCCAAACAAGATTGACGGACTGCTAGGGATCAGTTCGCGTGGAACATGAAAATCGTTGGGAGATACCTTTGTTCAGCTGTGGACATATTATGCCGATCGTCCACCGCCAACTAGCCGAAGTTAGTGTAGCGCCTGCTTAGTCGAGACAGTTTTTATAAACATGTGCGTCCATAGCAACTACGTTTAATAGCCCAGCTAAGTCCACCAACTTATTTAGTACCTATCAATAATAAATATTTAGACTATGAGATCATTGTTAACTGGAATTATCAAATAAAAAACTTATTATTATTATTTTATTCCAATGACGATTGTAATCCTTTGAACTCTAATCTCACCTCTTCTCCAACCCGCGTCCATTTAACTCAACGTTGACGTGACGCCACATGTAGTTTTAGCTTATTTTTCAGTCGACGTATTTATGTTTCAATTTAGCTTAGCTTTAGTTTTCATATAGTTTAGTAGACAGTGGACGGCCGGCTTTAGATTAGAATAATCTATGCTAGAAGGGCTGTTCCTTGCAGCAGAGCGTTAAATGCTTATGATAATAATGATGACGTGTTTTTAGCACTCGGTGTTTGTGTGCTTTTGTCAACTCAACCGCTCGAGGGCTTTTAGTAAAAGAAAATGGAACAACTATTATTTGCGGGGACAGTTGTCCCCACAAGTTATTTACCATATAAGTTTATATTAATAAAAGTAATTAAAAAGTTAAATAATTACCGTCGTGGGTGGTAGCCCACCAGCGCCGCGCATCGGTCCGCGTGGACATCATGCGTTTGCACAACGTGTGAAAAATTAAAAAAACATCTTTCGCACGCTACAACTGCCACTTTTTACGGGACTTTGATGGGCTTCTTGTTGAACAAAACGGGGTAGAACTCAAAGACTGATTCTTTGATCCATTTTATTAAATATATATTTTTTTAAATATATAGACACTTCTGTGTAGTACAAATATGATCGTAATAACTATCATTGAACTCACAAAAGTAAATACAGCCAACATATGCTGAGGCAGGTTGCTTTTGACAATAATGTTCACTTTTCTGTTTGTCTGTTTATGTATTGTTTCCATTTCTTGTAGTTGTGTAGTTTTTTTTAACATTTCTCTTACACGACGACACCTTCCAATACAATAATCTTCTCCTTCTCTTTCTGCGGGTGCTGCGAATAGTGGCTTACGGATAAAACATTTAGAAGAGAACGGATAGAAAAGGTAGTATTAAACAAAGGCGCTCTTTCTGTCCCTGTGTACCTACGCCTAAATCTTTAAAACTTAGCAACGAAATTTGATGCGTTTTTTTAAATATTCAGAGTTCACAGAGTGATTCAAGAGGAAGGTTTATACGTAAAACAACATCCATTAAATAGTGGAGAACTACTGTTATTTTTGAGGTTTGGGCAACCCCAAACCTCAAAAATAATGGACAACTCCATTAATCACGTGAGGCTCGAAAGGGGGAGAGGTTTTTATAAAAATCACGAAAATAACACAAGGGGGAGGGGGGGTGTAGTGAGATATCACGTGTATTTACCTAGTGTAGACATTTTTATCATCAATTATATCAATTTCAGAATAAAATCAAATTATAGTTTATACCTGTACCTATTTGAAGGTAATATTTTGAAAATCTTAAAATTCTTTGTAGATATACGTGATGTTGAGAAGGGAGGGGGGGAGGTAGACTTAAACCTCACTACGTATCACAAAGGGGGAGGGGGGGCCTTATAAAATGCAAAAAAAGATCACGTGATTAATGGGCGGCCCCTTTCTAATGTGATGTCGTTAATAATTTCATTTTTCCGTTCACATTGCAAACGTAGGCTGAACCCTACAAGATTTATCAAAATAATGTTCTGCAACCATACATTGTAAACCCCTAACCTAAACTATACCTGTAATGACTTACTATGTATAACACCTGGGTTATGAATCAATGATTATTATTATTATAAAGCTCGGCCTACGTTAAGTCTTAAGACTTAAGTGTTAATCCTAAGATTGACCGATATGAGTTGGTATGAAGTCAGCTGACACCCTGCGTAAACACATAGGCTATGTTTAACTGCAGGACAATATCATACACTTCGGGTAATACCACGAGGCACAGCTAGTTAAAAATTTAATTAATAAAAGCCGATACGTCACAAAACGCTTCCAGATCACAGGTATTTCGAAATTTAAAAAACGTTCCATCGCATCATTCCGGGCGAGCGAGCATTGCCGGTCGACGCGCCGTGACGTCACATCCAGCGGATCCCGTGTCCGTCACCCGACACCGGCACTTCCGTTTCCGAACGATCGACTTTCAGACAGGTGACTTTGGAACAACGTTGGGAAAGGATTAGGCATTATTTTATTGAGCGAATTGTATCAAGACGGAAGTCACGGGGTCCGATTCCATGACGGGATACTTTTATTCGTTAAACTATTTACATCTAATTAAATAAAAATGGATATGTGATGATGTAGAATTGTATGTGTGTACGACCATAACTTTCGAGCGACTGCACCAAATTAGATGATTCTTGAATTAATATTTCGTAACTATTCATTATTGTAAGAGCAAGGTTTGAGTAGTATAAAAATTGCAAAAATGTTTGGTATTAAGTATTTTTAACCCCCGACACAAAAAGAGGGGTGTTATAAGTTTGACGTGTCTGTCTGTCTGTCTGTCTGTGATTTCAATTTAGTTAGACATGTTTGATGAAAATCGGTTGGGCCGTTTAAAAGTTGTGAGGAGTGAAAGTGGGGAGAGTAACCGAATGACTGCAAATATACTTGGACTCAAATGAAATCTAACTTAACCTAATCTACCTATAAAAAGTATGAAATGAAAATTAAATTAAAAATTTAAAAAGCCCCCGACACAAGAACTTAAGTAATTTCCCTTTAAAAAGTAAAAAAATAAGAAACTTAATGTTAAAGTACCTAAGAATCTATTGATAATTTAAAAAAAAAGACGTCGCGTTGGGGGACCGTGACTAATAAAAGAACGTAAAAGCCTAAAGAGGTAACCATCTTATGAAAAATATCGTAGATAAGAAAGAAATAATTAGGAGCGGTCCCCCAACGCGACGGTTTTTTTTAAGAATTATCAATAGATTCTTAGGTACTTTAACTTTAAGTTTCTTTTATTATTTTTTTTCTTTTTAAAGGGAAATTACTTAAGTTCTTGTGTCGGGGGTTTTTTTAAATTTTTTATTTATATTTTTTATTTCATTAATTTATTAATAATCCAGATTGTAAGAACTTATGGGAAGTGTTACGACTGTATTTTTATGGTGAAGACGTGGCTAACATGAATATCTATATAAACAAACATCTTATTAATTTAGTTATAAATAAGTCTATACTAAGTACGGGTCAGCTAGTTTGACAATATAGATTTTTCTTAAAAACAAATTGATATACTCCTTGGTGAATAGCCAGCTATTTATTAGGAACTATAAAGAAAATATTAAAACTATGTATCAAACAATGCGTTCCAACTGTACCTAACAATTACTGAGAGTGATTAAACCAATAGCTCTTGCAAACTTATGGCAGTGCGCCGGTCATATATGCAGCAAGATGGCTGTAAGAGCATTTGAATTCTGCAGAGGAAGGTACGTCTTGGTAAGCATTTCGTAGGATGCCCTTTTTCTTTTATGATCGGACCACGGGCGTGTCCAATGGATGTTGAATGAAGAAAACTGAAGACAGGGATTAAAGCTGAGGGCATAACACTGTGTAGCGTTGGACTGCAATATGTTGAAAAGCGATGTAAGAGATGGCACTTATTGTTAAAACTTCCAAAGTCACGGTTGTCGTTATGCGAAGATGTTTGTTTTGCGAAAATATTGCCAAAAAAAAAACAATATAAAAAAATATAGTGTAATTTTTTTAATTCCTCATAAAAAAATTCACTTAACAGATTTCGTAACTGTAAAACCAGGCATATAGAATAAATAAATAACAATATACTTGATCCCATGACATAGTAACCATGACATAGTAATTATGCGTCTATGTATAAGTATGTATTTGAAACGTTGCCGGGCTTCAAATTTATATCGGCCCTTAGGTGCCCAGTAAGTATGAACTATGTTTAGGGGTCGAGTGGATACCAATGAGCAAATATCTTTTCTAGGGGCCAAAGGTTGAAGATTGGACAAAACCATAATTACTGATAATTTAAAAAAGTAATCTTCAAAAAATAAAAATATCTAGTAGTGTTAAGTAAAATTGACCTCACGCACATTTATTTTGATGGACACTCCCCATAAATAGGGTCAATTATTCAACTAAAAAACAACAAGAACATGGTTTAACACCAAACAAGGCCATTATACGGCAACCCTAAGCATTCAACCCCTCGCAAATAGTTTACCTGTGAAAAAACGCACAATGATGCCAAATCACAACACTTGCCGTTTAGCCCCGGGGCAAACACAGGTGGTGAAGTTATTGTTGTGTTCAATGGTTTGTTTGATCATGGATTTATCTCCATGAATAATAAATAGGGTTGTTGACTGTTAGACCAAATAATTACGATCTCAAAACCACTTAGTTCGATAAATTTTCATTGGTGTTACAGCACTAGACATCTATATATTTACAATGTGGACAGTAAGATTATCAACTGACGCAATTTTAATACGTATTTGTAATGAATTAATTCAAGGATTCTGTGTTTTAGGTGGATTTAATTACTTCAGTTCGGTAAAATAATTAAACTAGAAATGCGTTGAATTTTAAATTTTTTTTTTTGTTGGTGTTGTCTTTTAAGCGTGTTTATTTTTAAATGTTCATGAAATCCCTTTAGCTACATATCCTAGCCGTATGCTCAATCAGATGGTTTATGCCATTAAGTGATTGTATAAAATTACAAAGAAAATAACAACAGCCCTCGTTTGAATATGTCAGACCTCGGCTAGAACCATTTTCAAAAATATCATTCAACTTGATTCCCAGAGAAAACAATAACATTTTAGACAATTAATCAACCACTGTAAGCCGATACGGCTCAATCAGAAATGTAAATAGAAGATAATTGTTTGTAATTCAATATTTTATTGCGGATTCATCACTTATCTTCACGAGGCTTGCGGATTTTGAATGTAATCGTCGTGCATTTAAGCAAACTTATGATTGTATACTACTATGGCGCTAGTGTCCACGTAAATTCAATATTTAGTTCGATAAAACTGTAGTTCCATAGTCGTCCACAAGTAAAACGATATGGGCTTTTTGCTAAGAGGGTAGACGGGCGCGTGGCAGGCGCGTGCCATGACAGATAGCGGCCATATTTATTTTAACTTTTTTTGCGATAGAACCCGCTGTGGCCGGTATCATCATAGTTATTATGGTCTTTGTAGTGTTTAATCTGTGGAACGTAGTGGTTAAAAGATTTAGAGGTGAGAAAATTGTGGTCTTTGGCAGTAGTTGCATTTAAGCTTAGGAAATTTAATGGTGGGGACAACCATTTCCCACACTAAGGCCTTATTCTAGAACGTGACTCAACATTGATTTTAAATTAAATTGAGTTAGAAAGGGATAGCGCTAAATAGGATAAATAGCGGCATCCCTTACTTACTCGATTTAAGTTAAGATGCTTGAGTCTCGTTTTAGAATGTGGGGCCTTAGTCTTGTATCGCAGATTATTATTTACTATTTAAAGACTAAAGTCATATCCCACCATAATCATTCTGTAAAAATCTAGCCAAGTCTCGATGGAGCTGCTTGATTATCTCTAAAAAGTAATGAAATCAAGACGTGCCAAGTCTAAGGTTCCTTACTGCGATTACTTTATTATTATGGTTGATGTTGTGTGACTTGGCCGTTGAAGAGTATACAAGGATACAAAACCAGGTGCTCCATGACACCATTGCACTATTCTGTCGCCAGAACTGCTACCCATTGACGATACAAATTTGCCACTTGGAAAACAGTGATTCAATACAAAGAATGTTCAACGGCCAAGTCACACAATATTAACCATAATAATAAAGTAATCGTAGTAGGGAACCTTAGACTTGGCACGTCTTTGTCTTGATTTCATTACTTTTTAGAGATAATCAAGCAGCTCCTTCAAGACTTGGCTAGATTTTTACAGAATGTTTTTGGTGGGATTTCACTTCTTTTTGTAGAAACTTGAAAGGAATATTGGACGACCCATTAGATGTAATGGTTGAGACGTCGGCTACTACACTAAGGGTTCCAGGTTCGATCCCAGGACAGTACCTACAAATATTTGTGTGCATGAACATGTCTGTTTGTATTGGTCTAGCGCGCCCGACTTGGCGGAGGCACTACCGTGCCCCCCGACTCTTATGACATCGGATGAAGCGGCCCACCATCTTGAATATATATTGTTTAAAGGCGGTATGTCGATCTCTTATAGTTTGGCTGGGCTCTTTTGTTATCTAAGCAGGGTCGCCAGGTACTCCAGATCTTCGATTATCCAAGTTTTATAGTTTTACCTTTATGTAGCCATTAAACCCTAACTCTGTACCAAATTTCAGCTCTCTGAGTTAATCGGAAGTACTAGTTCTATTTTGATGTTTTTTTTTATCTTAGCAGGGTCACCAGGGACTCCAGATCTTCGATTATCCAAGTTTTTACAGTTTTCTCTTTATATAGCCATTAAACCCTAACTCTGTACCGAATTTCAGCTCTCTGAGTTAATGGGAAGTACTAGTTCTATTTTGATGATCATGAGTGAGTGAGTGAGTGTCTATCTGTCGAAAATGTGAAACTTTGCTTTCGCTTAACGTCGGAACTAAATGACCTACAGTCTTGACATTTTGGATTCAAAGTATGTTATTATATCTTACTCTTTGCCACATTCTATCCCTCCTTTACTCTATTCTTTCCCACCCTTACACCCCTCCGTATCTTAAAGATCGCTTTATTTTTCATTCTGCAACCTTGGTCCGCAATTTGCGTGCCAGTTCTAAATTAACGCTTGACCTGCCGTCTCACAAGACTGACTTCTATGCGAGGTCTTTCACAGTTCGGGCAATCAAGCTGTGGAATTCCTTGCCTGAGGACATTTGTCGTGCACCGTCTCTTGAGACTTTTAAGAGCCGTATTAAAAAACATTACTTGGAACAAAAAATCTCTTTGTGATCTTTACTTTCTTTCACTTTTATTCCTGTGCTGTAGGTACTGTATCTGTCATTCCTTTCATATAATTCTGATTGTAGTTTGTTTTATTCTATCTTCCATTAGTTAGTTTATGTATAAGTTTATTATATACTATCTATTAGTTTATTCTTTAATTATTTATGTAATAGTGTGTACTTAGTATATGTACTATTTTGTTATTATTTTGTGGTTATTTAGAATAACGATTTTACTTGTTTTGCACTAGCCCGCTGACCGTTACGCATTGTTCTTTCATCCAAAGGTTGCCTGGAAGAAATTGCTACCTAAGCAATAAGGCCGCCCATGTTGTACTTGTTTTTTTTTTCTGTCATCTGTTGTTGTATGTTTTTTTTTACGTGCAATAAAGTATTTTTTATCTTTTTATCTTACTAGATGACGAAAATTTCAGCGGTCTGATATTATCCAAAGGTTCTCAAATTGGGGCCTGAAAATGCGGCGAAATGGATCCTGTAAAGGATGGTACGGCAGTGCTTGCTTCGCGCTCGACTTGGCGGGGGCACTGCCGTGCCCCCAGATTTACACAGATAGAAGCCGATGTCCACCGTCAACTAAACCAAGTTGGTGCTAAACAGCTGAGGCAGTTTTTCATACATGTGCGTCCACGGCAAACTATGCAAGCTAAGCTCATAAATTAGCCCAGCTTATTTGAACATACTTGTATATCTTATCTGTAACTACGCAACTAAACTAAGCGCTCCTTATTCTCAGTTTAGCTTAGTTCTCTGAGTTTAATTTTTACTTAGTTTAGCTGTCGGTGGATGACCGGCTACATGTTCTAATGCTAATTTGACTATCATTACTTTGTTACATGCTTGTACTGAATATTTCCGTTGAACAGTCCGCTGCTGGAATAGGTCACCCATGGCGTCTTTGGACGCTTAGAGTTTCATACTATTTTATAAAATTTCCATATAAAATTTAAACAATATTTTATAACATGCACACAAATGTTTGGAATGCCCGAGAATCGAATCCGGAATCCTTGGTGTAGTAGCCGACGTCTAGACCATTGCACATGGGTCGTCAAAGTCTTTTATTATAAAGAAACTTAAAAGCTATAAGTAATTATATGAATATGTGGCTTTAGTAATACTTTTACAGAAATTGACATAACAACTTAATAGGACAACGAAACAGAATTTTATCTTGAAGAAACCAATATTAATATGCTTAATGATTTGATTTCATTCAATAAAATTTGATAAGATGGGAGGTACCCAATCGTTTGATCTTAGCAAATTAAAAATGTAATTGGAAAAAAATACACCAATCAAATAATCAACCAGCCTGTATCGTGCCACTGCAGGATAAGACTCAACAGCACGGCTGTGGAGAGATTGGGCGGTAACCAACCACCCTAACCCAAGGCGCAATAGTGAAAATACGTAAAAGATTTGTTTTGTTACATAGTGTACATGACGGTCTGGACGCTCACCTGATCGTAAGTGATACGCCTGACCATGACAGAGCGGCATTGAAGGAGACCAACAACTGATAGGCAGTATTCTCCATCAATGCCGCACTGTACGCGACGCTTGTCAACAGATGTTAGGTTCCTTAAACCCTATAATTTTACTAGCTACAGTGCCCTCATCTCGGAACATAAAAGTGCAAAACACTTCTATTTCACGGGACGATATCTGGCACTGCGATGATACCTACCTAGACGACTCAGTACCGAGTCTACCACCTAGTAAATTAATAACAATACATGGGTTAATACAGCTTTGTATATTTGATAAAAAGTACTTTGGTTTATTTTAAATGTGTAAATCTGAAATAAATATCTTTAGGTTTGAAAATATCTAAGCTCTACCAGACCGGATAGCAAATAAATAACTTAAACTTATTACTCAGTCCTCATTCTAATCGCCACAAGAGCATATACAAAGCTTACATTTCAATACAAAATATATAATTTTGCCACGTGATTTTGAGCTGTATTTGTGTGTCGATAGAATACAAATAAAGCTCAAACAAAGAGTTGTAAGTTTTGAAAGCTCCCCGAATGAACTCGGCTGGTTTTTAATTTGCCACTGAATGCTGAAGCCCTGGAAGCCGCACAAAGTCAAATCGATTCAATGGCGGGCCGTGGCAGCTTGTGAGGGGAGCTTTCCAACCATGCTCTATTTCGGTAAGCATTATAAGCGATGATAATTTATTAATTTATTTGTACATAGCGTGACGAATTATCAAAGATAAATTATATAAGCTATGTATCAATCTATACAAGATATTTCTATGTCAATGTGATATTGTATACTAAAACGTTGGAATTTGTGGTTACTTATCTATTTGTATCAATTGTATGTTTTTTTACTTACTTGAAATTAGGTTTTATTTAGTCGAACAAGAATTTTACAATGCAGTGCACAATAATAAATCACAGCTTTTACGGTTTTGTTATAATACTTTCAGGGCAAAATATAAATTTAATGATATTTATAAAGTGTAAGTAATAATTTAACAGTAAACAAAAGCCCGACTGCTAAAACAGGTGAGCATTCTCACGGTCCTGTGCACTGATTATATAAAATACTAACTTTTATGGCCCAGTAACCCAAACGCGTCTTGACCTATGAAACGAGAAACTTCCCACCGGTCTGTGGGCCTAGTTTTCAATAAATAGATTGATATTTTATGTAATCCTCTTTATTTTTGAATTATTTAAACTTTAATAAAATGTACGTCTTCTATTTACCAAAAAAATTTTATGAAATTCTGACGTTACACGGTTCAATAACATGTACAGCTTTTTCATCATTTTTCATATGAATGTACGACCCATTTGGTGTAACGGTTGAGATGTCGGCTACTACACCAAGGGTTCCGGGTTCGATCCCCGCGTACAAAATATGTGTGCATGAACATGTCTGTTTGTGTGGGTGTTTTCTCTGTATAAATATATATTTACAAAAAAAAATGTACCTACTGAAGTATGTTTATCAGTGGTTCAGTACCCTAACTACAAGCTTGCGTTTAATACGGGCTAGATTGCGCTGTGTGAATGTCAGTGGATATTTTATATTTAATGTCTACTTTTAAAGTCTCGAAATCTGCTACTCTTTCTCTCTCTTAGACCTATCATGGTCCACTGCCTAATACTCGTAACTCTCCCATATTTTACGTCAGAACTTTTAAAATGGGGCTATTTTTAAGGTAAACAATATGATTTGTGCTTAACTTCACCACTTGAGGAAAACTCTAAAAATAACATATTTTCCCAGTTTTGCAACAATTGTATTGCTCCAACAATTCTTTTAATAGCCTTCCTGAACAAATTTCTTTCAACACAAAAATATCCATATTTATCAATTCGAACCCGTTCTTCAGATTAGCATTAGTTCAATCAAAGTAACAAGCTCTTCAGCTTTGTGAAAAGGATGTGTACTCGTAGATTGATTTGAAGTTAATACAACTCAACATTTTGTTAAAACCGTAATGGATTAGGGTTACAATAGATTCGTTGATATTAAATTAATACATATTATAAGTAGCGTCAAAAAATTGGCCAAGCGCGAGTCGGAATCGCAAGTGGAAATTAGGATAAAGGGGGGGGAGATGAAAAAAAGTTTTGAGTTTCAGTTCAATGTATGGGGAGCCCCAAAATATATTAATATTTTTCCAAGTTTCTAATTAAAACGTAATAGCAGTTTACAGAATACATATACGTACAAAGTTTGGATAGTGTAGTGCTTATAGTTTTGGAGAAAAAAGGGGTTGCGATATTCGGAAGGACTGACAGACAGACTTGACGAATCTATAAGGGTTCCGTTTTTTGCCATTTGCTACGGAATCCTAAAAACGTGATTTGTTTCAATTTGTTTCATATGATCTCATATAATTATTTTCAATATTAGTCGAATAAAAGTAAATCTACGATTAGTAAAAAATATATTTGTTGTGTGTCGAGCATATATGACAACAAAAATAAGTCATATTTAATAGTAGAAAATCCAATGCCCTTTAACTACCGGGATTTCCGACACAACAAAGATAAAATAATAATAACATTGCGACACAATATATAATCCACTATCTTTAAGCATAATATGCTTATACAATATTATTATATTACCCGTCCATGCATCGCACGGGTGCAATGCAATTCGTAATAGGCACGCTCCCGCCTGCTCGGTCGGCCGGTACCGCCTCAAACGCTACGACCGCAGTTTATAAATCAGTAATATCTTCGAAAATATTCATTTAAATATATATTAAATCAACAATTTGTTTTCGATGGTTTAAGGCACAGATTTCCCAATACAGGAGATGGGGCAAGCCGCGTTAAAAAGTGCGACAAATGTATGCTCAACGAGCATACACTGGCTATAGTTTATGCTCCGTGAGACGAATGAAGACGCACGAATTTTAGAAGAATTACCGTTTTTTTTTCCAAAATGCCATTCTGTGCAATTGTAACATGCCATCATCGCAGTGAATCAGTAAAATTTGCCAAGAAATATAATATCTTTTCACAGGTAAGAATTGAAAAGTAATTGCGACACTGGGACTGCCTATAAACTTGGCGGCTTGTCCAGTCTAATTGTTATTCGGATGTCTGTGGTTTAAGGTATTAAATTGGATAAGGATTAATCCTGTATTGGTTAAATTCGCTTTGAAAATTTGCCATTATTTGTTGTAGAAAGGAAATTAAAATACAGGCATATACCATAGCGGAGTTTTCTAACTTTTTCAATGTGTACAATACTTAGTACATTATTTTTATAAATCTTGTAAGGTTCAGCCTACGTTTGCAAAGTAAACGGCAAAAATGAAATGATTTACGACATCGCATTAGAAACAGTATTTCCCTACCTTTTAACGGAGGTTATTATACATATAAACCTTCCGCTTAATTCACTCTATCTATTAAAAAAAAATCGCATCAAAATCCGTTGCGTAGTTTTAGAGATTAAAGCGCACATAGGGACATGGGGACAAAATAAGCGACTTTGTTTTATGCTACACTAGCTTTTGCCCGCGGCTTCGCTCGCATTAAATTCGGGTTAACACGGTACTTTCATTTATCACTATACATATATTTCCCCTCCCTCCAACTTTAAAGGTTTCGGGGTCAATAACAGATTTTTTTTTAGCAAAAAATATCTTATAGTGAGCTAACCTTAAAAGATAGACATATGCTGTCGCGGACTTTTTTGTAGACCATTAAAAGCAGAACAATACTCTCATACATGACTTTTGTGTAACTTTAACCGTTTACGCAGCGTACGCAGCGGAAGCTCCAAGTATGAAAAAATACCCCCGATTTTGAAACATTCTTCATTGCTGCTCTGCTTCTATTACTCGTAGCGTGATGATATATAGCCTATAGCCTTCCTCGATAAATAAGCTATCTAACACTGAAAGAATTTTTCAAATCGAACCAGTAGTTCCTGAGATTAGCGCGTTCAAACAAACAAACAAACTCTTCAGCTTTATATATTAGTATAGATAGATACTCGTAGTATCAAGTCAAGTCAAAGTCAAGGCAAAATCCATTTAATCAAATTAGGCTTACAAAAAACACTTATGGACGTCAAAAAATATACCAAAATACAATAAAAAACATTGAAAATAATAAAGAACGCCAAAAAGACCTAAAGGCAGCTCCTCCCACCGATTAGAGTGAATATCACAGGCGTTCAGGTGTCTTTTGAATACATCTCTAAGCCTAAGATATTGGCCGCTCCACCTCCGCATACCATTCCCTATAAAAAAAAGGTATATCATTTTTTGATGTTATGAGCTTGTCGTGCAATTCTGTATCTTGTAGCTCTGAGTAAAATACAGCTTTTGGCAAGCGGCAGTCATCCATACGAAGGACGTGGCCGCACTACCTGAGTTGTATTTGCAGTGGCAGTGCTTCCATCCCTTTCATCCCAGAACGACGCAGAATCTCAGAGTTGGTTAGCGACCTGCCACTTAATTTTATGATATACCTAAGACATCTTATATAGTACTACCATCTATCTACTACAAGATTTAAAAAACAATTCCTTGTATTTAAATCTCAAATTAATAACTTCCACTTTCAGTGTGGTATATCACTTGTGGTCATCATTGTATACTGTAACAGCTGTTGAGACTTCTGCTGCAGTAGGCCGCCATCGACGCATGAAGAGTGAACTGACACGATGGTCTATCAAGCTGATCTACTGCGGGTAGGATGTCTTCAAAGTCGTGTTGTTTAGCGAATGTACCAAGAACAGGTAAGGTAGGTTTTGGTCCCAAAAGTGAGGTTGAGCCAAATGACATCCCTTTATTAATTAGGTGATAATTGAGAATATAAAGTGCAGGTACATCTGTTCTAATTGTATGCATATGATAGAACCCAGACATAGCTATCCGACAGTCAATGTTCATGTCTCGACTGCGTATGTATGTACTATGCTCTGGTGAAATTATTTATTAATCCTTTGATCGACAATGGCACCATTAAAAATCAGAAATATTAGATTTTAACCTAGGTACCTAAAATATGCATTTTCTAACAAAGACTTTTGCGTAGGGAACTACGTTTCTCAATCGCCTGTCCACATACGCCTGACTTTGTCGCCTCCTTTCGGTTATTGTGATAATATTACGTTACCCATCACCGTACTACTGTAGTGTGCAATTCGGCTTGTGCTAAGTAGTCTCAACACAGCACGGCATTTGAGATCAGTGTTACCTTAAGACGGAGTTATTAAAAAGGGGTTTCCCCTATTATTATTTTATCAAGGTTCATTCATATAATAATATTTTCTATATACATATTCCACTTAATTGAAAAGATTTCCACATCGAATTGATAGAATTGGTCGATATTTAAATATGTATTAATATATATATCGTTATGTATCATATTCCTCCAAATAATAGATAAATTTTTCGTGTTTATAATGCCAACTTTTTTAAAGTTCCATACTAATTTAATTTATGAACTAAATTATTTTGATTTAGAAGCTTAATTTTCTATATCAAGATTTCAAGATCTATCATCTTAAAGTGCATTAAATATTTATTTTGTTGTTTCGTTAGATCTTACAAATATTCTTGATCTGAACGCATCCACTCAATGGTAGAATTACACGTCACCATTGGCAACAAGTCAAATAATATTCAGCCTGGCAACATCGAAATTTGTTATGTCAAATTTTATTGTCGCAAAAATTTCAGTCATTATTTTCGTATATTTTTATTACGTGATTACAAATAGCCAGTGAGAAAAAAAAACAAAATTGATCTAACAATCGTCCGTAAACGCCGACCGTCCGTGGTTTCGGTGGTTGCTAAATCGCGAGTGTTATCTTGGAAAGGGCTGCATAAATGAATAATGTCGTTGAGGTCGAAAGCCCTGGCTTTAGTGGAGGTGTTGTTGAGAGTGCCTCCTCTGTTTGTGGTGGATGAATTCCTGAAGATCAGCCTGGGGCTGCCGGTGTCCAGCGGCGAGGAGGTGTCCATCCTGGGCAACATCACGTTGGATCATTTTGACGCGGCGGATTCTGATGCGACCTACTATGATGCGAATTTCTACAATGCATTCTTCTTCACATTCCTCAAATTCCTGATCTGCTGCCTAGGTGCGTATTTGACATCAGCCTATCGTTGCGACACCGCAATATTGCCTAGGTTGACATTTAGTTGCTCTTGCTCAATAGTCTTGACTGGATACAATCTCTTTGCTGTTCTAACTTTTGCGTAGTCGTCTATTTTATATAAGGTGTAGATATTGATATGCATTAAGATTAGCTCAGCACACTACAGGAGCTAAAGTTTGTTTGTGGATGATAAATTGTGTATATATGTTTTTGTGTCTTACTGCTACCAATTGAAAACCATGTGCAATCAATCAAATAAAAATCTTTCACCATGTCTTGCTTTTGAAATAAAGAAAGGAAATCGTAAATGAAATTCCTAAATAGATTTTTCTAAAGCTAAAAAACTTAATACCAAAATCAGAGAAAAAAAGTTATTCAGCTCAGTATGTGCCATAGTGAGAAAAACGTTGGCATACATCTTCTGTGGCTTCCAATTTAGAAATAATACTACTTGCACATACATAAAATGAAGATTATAAAGTCAACGGTTGTGAAAGAGAAAGTGGACCAAACATTAAACTTAAAATAAGCAACTTCAGTAATTAGTTTTCCATATTATCAATTATAATAAAGCTAATATTTATTAAACAATGATATAATGAACAGAGTTAACAATATAATAGGTGCTTTTAGAGTATTGTAAAAAGACATAAGAAAATGTATTGTTTATGGGGACAATTATCTCTGATGTGCCTTGGGCCATTTATCATATGTTTATCCTTTTCTCTCACTCTCTTCAACCTATCGCAATCCACTGCTGACATAGGTCTCCCCCATTTTGTGCCAGATATCCCTGTCCTCTCTTCTCATCCAGCCTCTAAGAAAAGCATAATAATAATTGTATGTGATGTTACAATATTTGATGAAGCTGAAACTGGCAGAAAATTTGTAGCAAAAGAGGCAATGACCAGGAACACAAAAAGACTTGGTCGGACAAAGACTGTTTTCAATAGAGTATGTTAAAAAATGTAAACAATTTGCACATTGCAGTCAAAAACCAAGTCTTTTTTCTTCCATGTGGATCATGCTTTTTCTCTGCTTGATTTTTCTGCCAGTATCAGACTCTTTTAGAATCGCATAAGACAGAAAGAAGAAATTTCTTGTATATCTGCAAATTAAGCACATGACTATGCTACAACAAAATCCTATAATACATAACCAAAGTTTGCTTACTTATATACTTCAGCAAGTGCCAATGTGTTGACCTAATCATTATTAACAAAATGAGATTTATAGAACAACAAAATAATTGATTGAGTAATCTATACTTATATTATAAATCTGAACAGTTTCATTTGTTTGAATGTGCTAACTTCAAGAACTACTGGTTTGATTTGAAAAAATATTTGAGTTTTAAATAGTGTATTTATCAAAGACGGCTAAAGCCTATTATTATCATGCTAAGAACAATAGGAGCAGAGCAGCAAGGTAGATTGGTTTAAAATCGATGATTTTGTGTTCTTATAATTTATACATACATGATAGCAATATTACTCTCTTATTGTGATGATTGTTGATTATTCTAAGTATATTTTAATAATCTTTTGTACTCTTTGTATTGGGATGATGACTGGGTTTAAAATGTAATTTGAAATCTTCTTTTCTTCTATTTAACCTATCGCAGTCCACAGCTAGAGATAGGTCTGCCCCATTTTGCGCCAGATATCCCTGTCCTCTGCTTTCTTATCCACTCTCCACCTTTCGCAGCCTTTCGCAAGTCGTCGATCCATCGGGACTCTGAAATGCATGCCTTTATTTGATACCTTACCGCCTATACTTTATTTCGAGTGACGGGTGGCGCGTTTAGTTCCCATATTACAGGCTAAGGCTCAATTGCGGCTAGATTGTGCTGAGTGAATGTCAGTGGGGATATTTATTTATTCACTTATATTGTCAAAATGATTCCGGAAAGATTCAAAGGTTGTGCGTAAAGTCGGCCTGTGCGGGCGTGGACGACTAAGGCCTAATCACCCTATACGGGTAGGCTCGTGCCCCTCGGTGGGGACGTTTAATGAGCTGATGATCATGATATATTCATATGAATGAAGAAAAATATGGTAATTTCGATATTGCAAACAGACACTCCAATTTTATTTAAGTAATAGAATTATTATTATCAATGACATTAAACGAAACATAACACACCGCATCATAAATCCAGTGATTTTTCGTAAGTTGTCTGGTCCGCTATCAGCTTAGTTGATAACAATATTTCCAAAACAAAATTAAAAATATACGTCGATTTAATGCTTTAAACTGGTTCCTTGTACAGTAATCCTTACAAAGTACCGTTACTGTTACCACTAAGTAAGGCTTGCGAAAGCTTATTAAAAGCACAAACAAATATCGACTTTGACTTTGACACAGTTATGTTAGCGTGACCTTGTTTTTTGTTGCCGTGCAGTTCTTATGAGTTAACGATTTATACTGAAACCACAAAATAATATTTGGTAGATTACTTTTATTTAATAATTAATGTGGAATTTATTGTACATAGTCGTTGATAACGTATACGCTATGTCAATTAGTCGGATATTATATATAAAAATTACAAATGGAGGGACACCTTCACTTGGTGGTTGACTCGATAATGAGTCGTCTAGGTAGATACCACCGGAGTGCCAGATATCGTCCCATGACACAGAAATGTTTTGCACTTCTGTGTTTCGGGTTGAGGGCACTATAGCTTAGTAAATGGGGTATGAGGACCTACAACTGCTCTCGGGGACGGGAGCAGTGTGTTTGGGCATTGATGGAAAATTATAATAAAAATAACTGTCTATCAGTTGTTAATTTCCTTCAATGCCGCTCTGTCGTGGTCGGCGTGCACTTCATCAGGTGGCGTCCTGACTTTTTTACACACTGTAATAATAAACCTTCGTAAATGGAACAAATCACTTGAAACCAATACTGTTGTCTCATTTCTGGTCAAACTAACAAATTAATACCATTGTGTGTCTGTTTGTAATACAAAAACCGGTTTTACATGCGTATGATGAATTTAGTTTTAAATAAATATATGGTTTGTTTTTGATTGTTGTGGAAAATCCCTGGAACGGCTAACCCGACGATCTTGCTAGAAAGGATTTAGTGAGACTACTTTTTCCACAGAATCAAGTGCGACATTATAATTGACATGAACAAAAATAAGAAGTCAATGCACCAATAGTGCTATTGAAATTATACCCGCCAGTATTTCTCTAGAACTTAGAATTCAACTTAAACTGTCAGCACAGCCAACTGACTATCCTACTGGCATTTGGCGTGCACAGACATTATGAGTAGGGATTAAAATGAGTGTCACTTATCGCAAAACAATCAAGAATTTATTTTTGTCAAATTGAGTCTGTTGATGACAACAGATATACACGATTCCTCAGTTTGTTAAAGAACCTTCTCATGTGATTAAGGTCCGTTTGGGGTGACTCAATAATGAATTTGATTTGTCTCTTTAGGTCGAGAGGAAATAGGATTTTTTTTTCTAGATCCTAGATATTGGCGATGTTTAACATGTCTTGGGTGCTTCTTTCTCAACAGGCCAAAACGCCGAAGCGCTTTTTTCCAAGTATCAAAATTCATTATTGTGCTTTACTTTGGTATTTGAAATGTATTTTGTGAATTCTTTATTGTATTTTTTGTATTCTTTCTGACGTTCATAAGTGCCTTTTGTAAGCCTAGTCTGATTAAATGAATTTTGACTTTGAACACCAGACAAGGCGTAGTCGAAGGTTGGCCTGTTTAATGTAAAAAAAATAATTAAGTTGTCAAAAAAAATAAGGTTCAAATTTCGATGTCTATAATGACGTCATAGGTTCGTCGAATGTGATTGTGTTGTGCGTTAATTTGCATAACGTGACTTATTAATCAAACATTTAGAAGTTTTTATATAAACGAGTGTCACGAGATACGAACCTGCTCGAGTAACGAATGTCAATATACAGACTAATATAATGTATGTATATACACAGCACTTGGGAGCTCAACGGCGAAGCCGCTAGCATTGGTTCACTATGGAAGTTGAGAAACTATTTCAATGGTCATCGTCGGATTGGTGACCGAGACATGAGGCTGAAACTGGTAGAATATTTCTAGCATTAAAAACCGCAATGGCCAAGGACGAAAAAAGACTAGTTTCGTTTATAACTTTCGACCCAAGTATGCAATGTATGGATCGTTCAGATTTTTTTACATATCCTATTGAAAACAGACTATTTTTGAACTTAGTCTTTTTTCGTGTATGGCCATCACTTTTTTTTGCTAGAATTTTTCTGTTAGCTTCAGGCTTAAAAATACAGTTTGTAGGCTTTTGTTTAGGTAAATATACGCTCATTCATAATATGTGTATGTGTGCTGTCACTGCATTCGGAACACTTTTTTCGATTGTTTTGTGAGCATATCACGAATCTATACTTTTTACATCGTTGACTGCCACAGTCTTATATAGTAAAATAAAAATCCATGCTAGGCTTTAAATCGCAGTAACTTCTTGCTGTTTAAAAAAGTTGCCAACAACTACCGTATATCGTTTTAAAACATTACGATTCTTTGTTTGTTAGTCACCGGAATAAGCTCATTTAGCGATTTGCTCGCACCGCTTCAAACAGATTCAAGCCGAAACTGTAATAGTAACTAGACTGGCGACCTTGTTGTGTCTAACGGGACCTTGTACTAATCTGATGAGGCCTTTTATGATTATTCATAACGTTCGGGGGGTTCTCCACCGCTGGCACAGATGGCGACGCAGCTACCCTTTAACTATTCGACGACCCATGTGGTGTAATGCTCGAAACGTAGGCTACTTCACCAAGGGTTCCTGTTTCGAATCCCGGGTATTACAAACATTTGTGTGCATGAACATGTCTGTAGGTAATGGTCCCAGAACATTGTTTGTACGTATAATATTTCATCATCAGCTCATTAAACGTCCCCACCAAGGGGCACGAGCCCACCCTTATAGGGTTAATTAGGCCTTAGTCGTCCACGCGGGCCCAGTGCGGGTTGGACGACTTCACGCACAACCTTTGAATTTCATCGCAGGCATGCGCAGGTTTCCTCACGATGTTTTTCTTCACCGTTAGAGCATCGGATAACGTACATATGATTTTAGAAAACTCGAAAACACATTGGTACGTGGCGGGATTTGAACCTCGGCCCTCCCGGTAGGATGGCGACAGTCCACACCATTGAGCCACCGACGCTCTACGTATAATATTTATTTATTATTATTTATTGGTACAGACTGGCCAGCGACATATAATTCTATATTACAATGGAGTAATTTATGTGAAACGTGTAAAAAACATGTTTTTATAGGCAAATACAACATTGAAATAATCAAAAATAAGTTGTCGATTACAAAAATGGGGGGCTACCTACTTAGAATTTTGAACCAAGTATATCAACTAGCTGAAAAAAACGAAGAAGGTATAAAAATTACATGTAACAAAAATACTCTATGCAGGAGCAGAATCCTCCTCGCTAAATATGGGGGCAATGGCGCTGTGTGAATGTCAGTGGATATTAAAAAAAGTGGTAAATATTACGAACAGTCGTGATCAAATCGATTTTTTTGTTATATATCTATTATAATTTAATTATAACAGTTCGTTTTATACGTAAACAAACCACCAAGATTGCAACTAACAAGCACCGTACACATTTCATAACAAAATTATTGAGGCCAATCAAATTTGTTTACTTAAAAAACAGTAAGTACGGCGTCCGAGAAATTGCCGCGTGTAACGGTACGTCAAAGTTCACTCGGGTAAATAACACGATTAACTCTCTAATCAAATATTAAAAATTAATACGTAAGGATAGAGCGTCGGTGGCTCAGTGGTGTGGACTGTCGCCTTCCTACCGGGAGGGCTGAGGTTTAAATCCCGACACGTACCAATGTATTTTCGAATTTTCGAAAAATATATGTACGTTATCGACGCTCTTACGGTGAAGGAAAACATCGTGAGGAAACCTTCATGCATGCCTGCGAAGAGATTCGAAGGTTGTGTGTGAAGTCGTCCAATCCGCACTGGGCCCGCGTGGACGACTAAGGCCTAATCACCCTATACGGGTAGGCTCGTGCCCCTCGGTGGGGACGTTTAATGAGCTGATGATGATGATGACGTAAGGATGCCTTTTATGTTGTATCGTTTAAAAGTCGAAGTCAAAATACATTTATTCAAATTGGAATTGCAAAAAGCACTTATGAACGTCAAAAAATATACAAACTACAACAAAAAAATATATTTAAAATACTAAAGCACAAGAATGCATTTTGATACTTGAAACATAGCGCTTCAGTGGTTTATGGTGTGGATTTATCAGAAAACTCAACAGTACAGCCTTTTTTCAACGTTTACTGAATGTAAAAATATTTTCAATACACTGAAATAGCTTTTTAAGACCATGTATTTTTTATCACATTCATCAATAGTGTAGTGCCTTTTTTTGTATTATAGCTTTAAACATGTGTGCACCTCTACAATATTTTGCGGTACCTTATTGAAAAACTATAATTTACCTATTTTTTATAGTCACAAGTCCGGGGTAGCAAGTTTTTTTATTCCTTGTATTGTTCCCAGTAATAAAATTGTGTGAATCACAATTTTTTTTCAAGGTGTGATAGTATTTACGCACATTTCATAAATATTTTGCGCTGCTACAGACGTATTTATTACTTTAAAAGTTCCTAAAGAGAGTCACGTAATATAAGGTTGTAGATTAAAACGAATAGCTCTTTTTTGTAGCACAATTATAGCAGTTTGAAATGAGTATAGACAATCTGATAGATTATTACCATTTATTGTTTTTTAAAGAATTCTCTGCGATACTTAATACACTTTTGCATGCGTTTTCAATACATTTATTCCATTCCGATGTGGGGGTAGTCAAAATGACCGTTTGTAATGCGTCAAAAGCTTCTTCGGGAGAACTGAAACGTTGACCATAAAGACTACTAAATTTTAGGGAACGCAAAAAATCGTTAGGGCTCAAATAATTAATATTTTCATGCCTGTTTAGGCAGAATATTTATGTACCAATATCCACATACGTAACTTAATAATATGTATTATAAATGCAAAGAATTATATTCTTTACTAGGCTACGGTCATTTTGCCGGACCGCAATTGACAACTAATAAGACTTGTCAAAACAAAACAACCAACAAAGTGTTATGTGATAAAAAAATATATATATTGTTTATGTGACCTGTGTCTGTGACTAACCGTGTATTAACCTTTCACAATTGTAATGGCAAGTTCAATATATAGAGATAGCACTGTCTTGTTATTTTGATATAGGTATACGATTATCTTATGGAAAAGAGCTACTGAGTTTCTTGCTGGATTCTTCTCAGTAGAAAACTCAAGTCGATACTAGTGGTATAGCTTTATTTGACATTCATAAGTGTTCTATACCGATGATCGTCGGTAGCTCATTGGTGGAATGTTGCCTTCCGATGTGAAGGGTGTAGATTCAAATCCCGCCACGTACCAATGTATTTTCAAAAATTTGAGTTTATCCTACGCTTTTACGGTGGGAAACATCGTGAGGAAACTTGCGTACGCCTGCGAGGAGATTCAAAGGTTGTGCGTGAAGTCGGCTAATCCGCACGGGACCGCGTGGACGGCTTAGGCCTATACACCTTATACGGGTAGGCTCGTGCCCCTCGGTGGGGATGTTATAATGATGATGATGAATTCGCAGCGGTATGAGAATAAAGTGTAGATCGCTGCATAAACCGGGGGGAAACCAACAGGAAAACCGCATACTAAGTGTCACTTTGTTCATTTTTGATTAGTTTGGTAAGGACATTGCAGTCTAAATCACCTGATTGACTTGCAATACAAATGATTCCAAGCTTCTGACAGCCATTCGTACGTACATCCAATCGGATTTTACCGCTATCCTTGCATGGTAGTTGATAACACCATGAGGCTGTAACTGGCAGAAAATTTTAGCAGAAAAAATGCGATGGCCAGGTACGACAAAGGTGTTGGTCCCCGTTTAAAATGGAATATGTAATAATTATTTGAAATATGTGCACGTTGCAGTCAAAGGTTATGAATGAAAACAACCTCTTTTTTGGTACTAAGGCTTTTTTCGTCCAGACCATCGCAATTTTTCTGCTACAATTTTCTGCCAGTTTCAGCCTCATGATAATACCCACCAATCCGCAACGTTGTAGTTTGTGGCTCAATCTCCCGATAGCTGTGGTACTAGATGGACTGATGACCTGGTCAAGCAGCAGGTGGAATGAATATCGATATCTAGGTCAAAGTGAAGTCATAATTCTATTCTTTTCACATTACACCGTACTTTACACACGAGCGCATCCACGCTCCACACAAATATAACTATAAAGGTACTCATACATCCACATCTTCCATAACTGTCTCACACCGTCGTCGACTCAAACTCACTACATGAAATCATCACATACATCTCACATTTACACACACATTGTAGCAAATTATGTTTGATATTTGTTCTTCTAATCGTTATACTGATGTAACACTATTCTAATGTTTCGTGTGGCTATTTATGTTAATGGAAGAGCGGAGTCTCCTGGTACAGCATTATTTGCTTAAAAAGGAGCTCCAATTTAAAAAAAAAAAAAATCTGTTATAAAAATAAGTACGACCATAATTGCTTCTCTTAAGACAAATTGTAATCCGGAAAATCAGATGAATCATTAGAAAATATTCCAAAAGTGTAAAATAAGTACGACCATAATTGCTTCTCTTAAGACAAATTGTAACCCGGAAAATCAGATGAATCATTAGAAAATATTCCAAAAGTGTAAAATAAAAATAATTTTCATCAAAATGGCTGATTCATTGGAAGACTGAAAATATTTATATATTTTATTAAACCACAATTTTTTGCATAGACAAGGGCATTACAATATTCAATTGCCCACAAAAGAAAATAAATAATTATGTAAACCAAAAAAATAGGCTTATTAAATATAAACTATTCTTAAATGAAATGAAAATTTTGTGCTGCCGTGTGTTAAGCATTATTGTATAATTCAAAAGTGCCCATAACCGGCATCGCCTTTATTCTGTGATTGATTATTAGAGATTTTTTAGTGACAATATTGAGCAGTACCTAAAGCAGCCCCGGTGCTAAGTGGCAACGGTCACTATCTATCTATCTATCCACATTGGAATCCCTCTCTAATACTTTTTAGAACCGTCAGGAAATGCGACTAGCGCAGATATCTGTCTGTCATTCATCATCATCAGCTCATTAAACGTCCCCACCGAGGGGCACGAGCCTACCGTATAGGGTGATTAGGCCTTAGTCGTCCACGCGGCCCAGTGCGGATTGGACGACTTCACACACAACCTTCGAATCTCTTCGCAGGCGTGCATGAAGGTTTCCTCACGATGTTTTCCTTCACCGTAAGAGCGTCGGATAACGTACATATATTTTTCGAAAATTCGAAAATACATTGGTACGTGTCGGGATTTGAACCTCAGCCTCCGGTAGGAAGGCGACAGTCCACACCACTGAGCCACCGACGCTCTCTGTCTGTCATTAGTACTTTAATTATAGTCGGTACGTTATTTTTAGTACAGAGACCGCCATCGGTTGACGAGAAGACGATTTGGATAGGTTTAAGTATTATTACAATCGGCAGCTTAAAGAAGGAAGAATGAAAGTTGTATTATTTATTTAGTGACGGGATTTTTAAATAATAATGAAATATAATAGGAATTAGGATTTTAAAAAATGCTGTCGCTAAAAGTAATGAATCAAGACAAAGACGTGCCAAGTCTAAGGTTCCTTACTGCAATTAATTAATTATTATGGTTAATGTTGTGTGACTAGGCCGTTGAAGAGTACACAAGGATACAAACTAGGTGCTTCATGACACCATTGCACCAATCTGTCGCCAGAACCGCTACCCATTGACGGTACAAATTTGCCACTTGGAAAACGGTGATTCAATAGCCCATCGATTTTAGGCTTGATAAAGCCACTAACGTATAAAGAATGTTCAACGGCCAAGTCACACAACATTAACCATAATAATTAATTAATTGCAGTAAGGAACCTTAGACTTGGCACGTCTTTGTCTTGATTTCATTACTTTTTAGAGATAATCAAGCAGCTCCATCGAGACTTGGCTAGATTTTTTACAGAATGTTTTTGGTGGGATTTTACTTCTTTTTGTAGAAACTTGAAAGGATATTAGACGACCCATTGGGTGTAATGGTTGAAACGTCGGCTACTACACCAAGGGTTCCGGGTTCGATCCCCGGGCAGTACCCAAATATTTGTGTGCACCAACATGTCTGTTTGTATTGGTCTAGCGCGCTCGACTTGGGGGCACTACCGTGCCCCCGATTTTTGACATCGGATGAAGCGGCCCACCATGTTAAATATATATTGTTTAAAGGCGGTATGTCAATCTCTTATAGTTTGGCTGGGCTCTTTTGTTATCTAAGCAGGGTCACCAGGTACTCCAGATCTTCGATTATCCAAGTTATTATAGTTTTCCCTTTATGTAACCATTAAACCCTGACTCTGTACCAAATTTCAGCTCTGTGAGTTAATGGGAAGTACTAGTTCTATTTTGATGATTTTGTTATCTAAGCAGGGTCACCAGGTACTCCAGATCTTCGATTTTCGAATTTCATAGTTTTCCCTTTATGTAGCCATTAAACCCTAACTCTGTACCGAATTTCAGCTTTCTGAGTTAATGGGAAGTACTAGTTCTATTTTGATGATCATGAGTGAGTGAGTGTCTGTCGAAAATGCGAAACTTTGCTTTCGCTTAACGTCGGAACTAAATGACCTACAGACTTGAAATTTTGGATTTAAAGTAAGTTATTATATCTTACTAGATGACGAAAATTTCAGCGCTCTGGTATTATCCAAAGGATCTCAAATCGGGGCCTGAAAATGCGGCGAAATGGATCCTGTAAAGGATGGTACGGCAGTGTTTGCTTCGCGCTCGACTTGGCGGGGGCACTGCCGTGCCCCCAGATGCTTTGGTAATATTTGCAAGACAGTGAAAAAGAGCTTGATTGCCCTTTTCGAGCTAAATCGTTAAAAAAGGAGTTTACCTATACTCAAAAGTGCTAGATCTAGCCTCATAAGTGCTAAGGAGGCAACACTGCCTGCTACGAAATGGTTCGTGCAGGTGGTATTCAACTATTCATGCAACATTTTATTTTTGTCAGCGAATAGTTAAACATTCATATTTATGTATTAATACGATACTGGCGTTACCAATAAAATCCACTCGTATAATAAATGCCTATTTTTAAAATTCCCAAATCTTAATGAAGTTGGTAGCCTTGGTTGGTAAGACGATCGCGTGTTCACATATTTTTAAATGTAATTTTTGATTGCGTTTAAATATGCGATGATCGGAAGTTAATTAATGAAAGGTCGCCAAGAATCACTCATTTATAATGCCGGTTGGTTCCATCCGAAGATAGGAGCTGGGACCGACTGGTTAACTTAAAACGATTGAGCCAAATACGTCATCAAAACGATGTATTTAAACACTTTTGTCGACCCATTTGGTGTAGTGGTTGAGACGTCGGCTGCTACACCTAGGGTTCCGTGTTCGATCCCCGGGCAGTACAAACATTTGTGTGCATAGCATGTCTGTTTGTATTGGTCTGGGTGTTTTCTATGGATAATATGATATATTACAAAAACATAAATGTTATAAAGTATGTTTATAATACAAGTTCACGCTTAACTTGGACTAGATGACTAACGCAATTTCGAATTAACAATGATAAGTTTCTGCGGACTTGGCTAATGATGTACAAGCCTCGAGGCGCCGAGTTCATTTTTGAAACCTCGATGCAAAATGGCGAGACTCGGTGAGCTCGGGCGAAGTCCCGAGTCTAGTCGAGCCACAAACTCTTTGAGCCATGCCTCGACCCTTCAAAAGCGCTCGACGTCTGAAAAATAATCCCGAGTCGGCCGGCGCCATACAAACAAGGCGAGCCCTATAAACGAGCGAACTCAAGGTATAAGGACTCGGACGCCTCGAGCCTTGTACATCACTAGACTCGTCCGATATGTACTTTGCACTAAAAATAAATCAAACATGTGTTAAATTTAAACCAAAAATAATACGGCGAATTGCGTACAGGTCGGACTGGTTTTGAGTGTCCGTTTGTACTGTATTGTCGTTGGCGCACGTCAACTACTGGGTCATGGGGATTTTGCCACGTGTTGGTTGGATTGTATAGAGTAAGTCTATTCAACCTATCGCAGTCCACTGCTGGACATAGGTCTCCCCCATTTTGCGCCAGATATCCCGGCCCTCCGCTTTTCTCATCCAGCCTCCACCAGCGACCTTTCGTAAGTCATCGGGCCGGATGGCGTCCTACGCTACGCTTGCCGAGCCGCGGTCTCCACTTTTGCCCTTTGGTATTGCAAGTGTAAATGGGCAGCGGTGTCATTTACCATCAGATGAGCCGTCTACTCGTTTGCCCGCTATATCATAAAAAAAAGAACTCGTCTGCTCTAACGGCCACCGGTTTTGCGACATACGTGACCAGCCCACTGCCACTTCAACTTGCCGATTCGGCGGGCTATGTAAAGAGTAAAGCAGTCATTTATTGAATACTAGCGACCCGCCCCTGCTTTGCACGGGTGCAATCGTAATAGGCACGCTGCCGCCTCTTCGGTCGGCCGGTACCACCGCAAACGCTGCGTACTGCAATTTTTAAGGTGTAATAAATGTGTGATGGGTGGCCGAGTTATATTATTCCCGGTGCATTTACGAACTTTATTTTACATAAGTTAAAGTGGGGTCGGTTTTTAAGGGTTCCGTAGCCAAATGGAAAATAATATATACCCCTACGGGTTTCGTTAGTCCGGTAATCACACTCACGCGGCGAAACAACGCAAAACGTTTACAACAGTATTCCGTAAGGTTGTCATAAAAAATCGGTCAAGCATAAAACGTGCAACGGGCAAACCATTGTGTGACTTGCGAAAGTATTGTGCCACGTGTAGGGTCCTAAGGGTAAATTCACCGGGTCGCTTTTCCCCAAAAATAATTATATTAGGTTACCAAGCGCCCCCCTGCAACGCTCCAAGTTGAATATTGAGTCCCAATTGGGACGCCCTTAGCTCGTTTTTGGGCTGAGAGTCATCTGCGCTCGCCACTCGTCCGGTGGAGCTGTGAAGGCCATACTCGTAATACACGTGAGCTGCCCACTGCCACTTCAACTTGTTGATCCGGCGAGCTATGTCATCTGGACCCAATTTAGTCAAAAAGCTTGTGTACAAGCCTGTCTGTAGTTTAGTACCATCACTAAGGTTATGTAACAATTTTAAAACTAAACTTAGTTTTCGAATGCATAGTGCATATTCGATGCATAGGTCCTAAATAACTGACAAACATACAAGTATATATATTTTTGTAAATAAACACATATTATAATTGTTTTTATTTCTATGGCTTGCTATTGAACACATACTATCCTAGTGGAAGAGACTTGCTCTAAGATGAAGCGAGCTTGCCCAGTAAAAGCCTATTCACTCGATTATACATAGAAACACCCAGACCAACATAAACAGACATGCACACTTTTGTTTGTTTAATCTCGGTGCACCTTTTTAAATAAATTAAAGGTTTAAATTTCAAAACAATTTGGCAATGTTGGGATCACGTTTTTATAAGCTGGAGATTTAAGAGTGTTCGCCTTGATAACTTCCAATTTAAGTGTGATACTGATAACAGTTGAAGTTTATACAAGTCTAGGAATGGAAGATTTTTTTTTAATTAATCGTTAATGTATAATTTCACAACTGACTATAATACTGCTACTAATATTGGTCTCAATGCAATCAATGCCGCTCTATCATGGTCAGGCGTATCACCATCAAGTGAACGTCCTGACCACAAATTTAAGATTCTGGGATCTGTGGTCCTGACCGTCCTGTGTAGGTACTTTGTAAAGTAACAAAAAAACCTATTTGTATTTCCATATCACGGAGATGATGCTGAAACTGGCAGAAAACTCTAGCAGAAAAAACGCGATGTCGAAACGAAGGTTTATAACTTTTGACTGCTACGTCCAAATTGCCTACAAATTACTTAATATCGTGTAGGACATACTGAAAGGCAAGATTATATATAAATAAGAGGATGCACATATATATAAAATTAAAAAATGGCCGAAAAATGGCTTATAACTTTTGACTGCAACGTACGAATTGTCTAGATTTTTTTTAAATATTATAATTGACTACAATTGCAGAGATGCGTCAGTGATGGCCAGAGATATAGGTATAAATAGTGGTGTCATTTAAGACTGTTGGCGCAATAGGCAATAACTTAATGGTATGATAACTTTTAGGTTAGATTCCCGGCTCATTCAATTTAAGGAATTAATAGTCTCGTTGTCTAGGTGGTCTGACGGAGAGCTCGTGTAGTTCTAAAAATTATGATTATTAATCGTGTTTTTGTTATCTTATCGTATTCAATGACTCAATACGTATAATAATTAGCCTTAGAATAGATTTGATAACGTTATTAAAATATTGTCGTATAATCATGTACTAGTCGCAAGTTATCGTTGATAAGTTAAACTATTTGTAACTTTAATAGCTTTGGCCCACGACTGGAATTTGATCTGCCACATTGAATCACGTGATACTTGTACATTCCAAATATTTTAAAGAGTCACGTGATATTTAATATTTATCATTACATCAAGCATAAAATAAATATAAATAGCTTGTTCACATTTTTCTTAAGTTAGTCTTAGGATGTTTTTTTCGAACTACTGTTGGCCGCAGATAGCCTTTACAGATTTACCGGGCATTGGCGAGCGCAGATGGCTCTCAGCCTTAAAAAAATACACATCGAGTCTAAGGGCGTCCCAGAGTGGGACTTGAACCTCGGCTTAGGGCGTTGCGGGAGGGATAGGTCACCTAGTATATATTAGGGGAGAGAAGCGGCCCGGCACACGCCGGCTACGCAAAGGGATTGAGCGAACCTACAAGGACACGCGACGATGGCCTCGTCGGCGGGGGCGGAACCTCGGTTTCGGTTTGTCTTCTTCTTCTCTCTTATTTTAATGTTTAAGCTATTCTGAGCGGCGCAGACCGTTAAAGGGTCGTCTGGGTCGTCGTCCCGTGGACGCTGGCGTTTAAAATAGGCAGGTTAAATTAGGTCTGTCATAAAAAAAACAGATCGTATGTAACCATAAGAAGCCGTAATATTTTAGCCGGATTTATAAATCCATCTTGCTCTTATATTGATTGAATTTAAATATATCGTTTTGCGAAACTAGAATTCCCTTTTTAATTTAAAGAAATTGTTTGAGTCGAGTGCCTAGTTTATTGTAATAAAAGTGCATAATACTACTGTTATAAATAATGCAAGTGTTTTACGCTCATAGTTAATAGCATATAATGGGAAGAATATTGATTAACTTTAATATTATAGCTTTGCGCGTGGAAATTAGAACCTTTGTTACTCCTAAGTTATTACATTAGCCTTACCGCCAAAATGGGGAAATGCATTCCAGAGATTATCCGGAATAAACAGACAGACGATAAATAAAAAAAAACTGATTCAATGTATGTAATAAAAGAGAGAATAAAAGAACATTTTAATAATACAAGCTCTCCAGTTTTATTTATTTCCGTATATTCTATTTTGTTCTGCAAATTCGATCCCTAGTGCATAACAGTGATCCCGTCTGGAGTCCGACTGGTTCTAATATACTGAATGAATGCGGAACCAGAATGGGTGTGTTGGTAACGCTTGACCTCCGGCTATCCCACGACTACTCGTAGATACCTACCTAGGTTACTAGTACCAACATGACAGTAATGACTGAGTGGTGACAGCTGATAAGTGATTTTCACCCATCCGCAATGGGCCAGTCTAGAGGGCTGCGGCCCATTTTTCATATTACAATTGTATTAAAGGAACTTTGATTTATGAAGTTACTTAATAAGTTTTATGAACAAGTATATTGTAAATGTTAAATTTTGTTGAAAAGAGTAACTACTGAGTTTATTGATGGATTCTTCTAGACAACAACAGTCCGAACCAGTGGTAGAATCAAATTAACATTATTCGTGTTCTTTATGGACCCAAATTGAATAAATATTTTTTTTAAATCCCCGCATAGGTACTAGGTGGTGGACTCTGTACTGAGTCGTGTAGGTAGGTACCACCGCAGTGCCAGATATTGTCCCGTGAAACAGGAGTGCTATGCACTTTTGTGTATCGGTATGAGGTCACTGTAGCTAGTAAAATTAACGAATATAAGAGACCTAACATATGTTGTCTCTGGTGTCGGACGCAGTGTATTTAGAAAATTCCGCGTTGTGAATTATAGATTGAGTATCAATATAACTTGAACCATATCGATTCCTTCGATGGAAATATACGCGATGACGTCATAGCGATTTGAAGTCATTTTTACCATATAATCAAGTTCCGGTACTATACTAACTAGTTAGTACTCCTTACATGAGCGTAGCCACAGCGGGGCCGGGTAACAGGGAACCTATCCCCCCCCCTACCCCCGGTATTTTTTTTAAATATGTTACAGCCAGGGTGGGGCAAGTGACCCAGCTTGCCCCAGTATGGCTACGCCCATAACTGTGCTATCTCCATAGATTCTGATCACATAAAAAATATTGAATGTTATGAGTTAATGACAAAAGGGTCTGGTAATTAATAGGTAATCCCGTATTGACATAAATTGTCATCGACTAATATTTATTATAGCTCAAATAGTCTGTTTACATTGCTGACTCCACTCTGGGGATTCCCTAATGAGCGGTTTTAAAATACATAATGTATGATATGAGAGACCGGTCAATAAATAATATGACTTCATCGTCATCTCATTATACATCCCCACCGAGGGGCACGAGCCTACCTGTAAAGTGTGTATAGGCCATAGTCGGCCCAGTGCGGATTAGCCGAATTCACGCACGACCTTTGAATCTCTTCGCAGGCGTCCGCAGTTTTCCTCACGATGTTTTCCTTCACCGTAATAGCGTCGGATAAACTTACATGTAATTTCACAAATATGTAACAGCGCCATCTAGCTTCAATTTAAATGAGGCGCTTATGCTTTACTACTAACCAACGGATTAACATGATAATTTAAAATAAATACACCTTACATATAAACACCCAAACCAATACAAACAGACATGTTCATGTCCATAATACAGATATTTTGAAAGCCCTTAATTTTCTTCATATTCTAAAGGTAAACTAGTAGAGAATGCCTCTATACATAAAGACAATAACCTGTCGCAACTCTTCTGTTTCTTTCCAACCTATCGCAGTCCATTGCTGGACATACTTTTCTTCCATAACATACACATAGTTTTATTATTCTTGCTCAAATATAATATTTTTCTATAAAATTTTTGTCGAGAGAACAGTCGACATGAATTCTAGCGGCTAGCCGATTGAAGGCTACCTAACAAATTCTGATGAAATACCTTGCGGAACGCCCGCTGACCCAAGTACTTGTTGCCAACTAGGCAGGGTTGCCAACATTAGCAAATTTCATAGAAAAAATAATACATTTTAATACTTTTAAAGTTTCATTGACTTAAGACAAGATTAATTAACAATCGATTAAATATAGGTCGCTGGTTGTTAATAAATGAGGCTGAAACTGGCAGTAAAATTTTCTAGCAGAAAAATGGTCATGGCCATGGCCTGGCCATTGCCAGGGATGAAAAAAGACTTGATCCCAAAAAAAGGAAGTTTTCCATTATATTTTTTTAATGCAATGTGCATATCATTTAAACTTATTTGAACATATTTAAAGAAAACGGTTTTTTTTAGTCCAAGTCTTTTTTCGTCCTTGGCTATCGCGATTTTTCTGCTACAATTTTTCTGCCAGTTTCAGCCTCATAATTGTTAAACACTTCACAATTTGCTAGGTGGACAGTTGTTTTTCCGTTCCTATTCAACCTATCGCAGTCCACTGCTGGACATAGGTGTCCCCCATTTTGCGCTACATATCCCGGTCCTCCGCTTGTCTCATCCAGCCTCCACCCTAACCTTTCTCAAGTCGTCGGTCCATCGGGCCGGAGGGCTTGATATAATGTTTAGCACATTGTCTCGTAAAAATATATATATATGTAGTCTCATTTTAATAATAAATTTTAGCCTTAATGTTGCTCATAGATATTAAGACATCTATGCAAGCAACATTTAGGTTTCAATAATTCAGCATAGCTATCTTTGGCGAATTTTAGCATATTTCAATCATGTACATGAGTGAAAAACAGACAGACAATGTAATGTAAAATGAAGACAACTGTTTGAGGACATGCTTCGGTTGCTCCGTACATTGTGATGACATTGACTTAGATCATACATTGAGTTGACATTGACTTACTTTTAACATTGTTCAAACGTCGGTGGCTCATTGGTGTGGACTATTGCCTTCGAATCTGAAATGTGCAGGTTCAAATCCCGCCCGATTTGTCCCCGAATTTTCGAGCTTATAAATGTACGTTTCCCGACGTTACGGTGAAGGAAAACATCATGAGGAAACCTGCGCACGCCTGCAAAGGGATTCAAAGGTGTGCGTGAAGTCGGCCAATCCGCACTAAGCGTAAACACCCTTTACGGGTAGGCTCTTTAAAATAATTATAAAAATTGTCTTGTATTATTATAAGTTTGGCGACCCTAATAAAAATAGAATTAAACACAATTGCTAATTAAATTAAGTTAAATACGCAGTAAATGACGTATTAATTGAAGATTCTTCGTGATTACCAAGGAACTGTATAAACATTAATTAATGTTAATGTAATGTTTATTATAAACAATACAATCTGGTTTATATCTGTGGTTTAGAAACAGCTGATTGATTTGTCAATTTGTTTTTAATGACTATGTCACGTGTTCGATGGTAAGCGTTTCTGTTACATATGAGCGTGTACCGCACGCGCATACCCTCGACATAGGTAATATGGTGTATTGTGCGGGTGGCTGCGTTCCACCCGCTTGTCTATTGAAATAAACCAGTGCTATTACAACCGTTGTCTCATTGAGTCGTATCCCAAGCGTGAACATAACAGTTTCTGTTTACGGACTTTTTGACTTGATATTGCGACGGTCTTGAAAATAAATCTCAAACATTGGTGATTGTACACCAATTCGGTATTTTCCACCATCCGCAATAATATACCAAACCTAAAACTAACTAACTTTAATGGCTCAACGACCCAAAGTGAGTCCTGGCCTCCGAAACGAGAGACATCCAACGGTCTCTATCCTGTGCAACCTCTGCCCAGTTTTCGATCTCGAGCTCACGCAGATCAGCCTCCACCACACCTTCCAGCGATATCTGGGACGACCGACTGGGCGCCGTCCACTTTGTCGTCCAAGATATGCTCGTAGTACTCCCTGATCCTCCCCCATTCTCTTATTCTTTCGTTATATATACCAAACCTATTTTTATAAAAGCGCACCTTATTTTATATGTTGTTTCATTGATCACTTTTGTTCGCCTTAATTTGCCCTCATCAAGCACATCATTTTACATATTAAATATTGTAAATTGTTTTTCTCTTCATTCCAGGATGCATGTCGGCGCTATGCATATTCGTGCTGTACACAAAGCACCTCATCATAGTGTACCTGTACCTGATGTCGGTGGGCATCGTGTTCGTCTCGTACTGGACCAACGTGTCCGCCATCAAGCAGATCCAGGCCCTCACCACTGCCGCCGCCTCCGCGCAGCCATCTGCCAGCATCCTCGAAGACATACTCAATCTCAACATGAAAAACCTCCTGGACCTCGACGGACCGGGCGTTCTAGTCATACAAAACTTCGCCATACAATTCTTCCTAGCCGTCCTATTCAAAAACGTGCACCTCGGACCGCGGCATGTGACCATCCAGAAACTATTGCCGATGAGCTTCATGGCGCCGTCTTTCCTAGCCATGCTGCCGGTGCCACCCAATCTACTTCATCACTCGCCGGTCTTCTCCACACTGCTGCCGCTGTTTCTCGTCAAATACGTGCTCTGGTCGTCGGCCTACAGCGTGATACAGGTCATCTACGCCGGCTACCAACACGGGAGACTGTTCGTCAGCAATTACGGCCTCTCCGCCCTAGTCGAGACGGAATGGATGCGCCTAAACATACCCTGTGTCTTGAGGGTGTTCTGGGTCATGAGAGTAGCAGAGCACGCAATACTGCTACTGATGGACAACTACGATGACGACTCGGAGGACGGTCTAAAAGTTTCCACTCTACTTGCAATGCAGTCTCTGGCTTCGATGGCCAAATCACTGCTGGTTACCGGCTGCGAAACAATCACAGCCGTTTTAGGCATGACTTCGGTGATCTCATTTTTCTGCCACTACATTCATTCTTCCAATGGATCCTATTGACCGATGAGGAAGAAGACAAGAGTATTGGCGCAGTCTCTGCTATACTCTTCTACATTCTAGCTTTACAAACAGGACTGACTTCTCTGAATCCGGAGAAGAGATTCATTAGACTGTGCAGGAACTTCTGCTTGTTGTTCACTGCTCTCCTTCACTTTTTGCACAACATCGTCAATCCCATGCTGATGTCGCTTAGCGCGTCGCACAATCCCAGCACTCATAGACACGTCAGAGCGTTAGGAGTCTGCGCATTTCTAATAATATTCCCCATATCATTACTGATATATCTGTGGTCTCAGCACACGATCTCAACATGGCTGCTCGCCGTCAGCGCTTTCAGCATAGAGGTCATAGTGAAAGTGGTAGTGAGTCTCATGATCTACTCGCTATTCCTCATAGACGCGTACAGGAGTACATTCTGGGAGCAGTTGGACGATTACGTGTATTACATACGCGCGTTCGGGAACACCATAGAGTTCTGTTTCGGCATATTCTTGTTCTTCAATGGCGCTTGGATATTATTGTTCGAGTCTGGCGGAGCTATCCGAGCGGTGATGATGTGTATACACGCCTACTTCAATATATGGTGCGAGGCGCGAGCCGGCTGGTCCGTTTTCATGAAGAGACGTACTGCCGTCAACAAGATCAACTCTCTGAAAGAGGCGTCGGTGGATCAACTGGACAGATTGGACGATGTGTGCGCCATATGTTACCAGGAGATGCATTCGGCGAAGATCACCCGATGCAATCACTTCTTCCACGGCGTGTGTCTTCGGAAGTGGTTGTACGTGCAGGACCGGTGTCCGCTCTGTCACGACATACTGTACAAGATCGACAATGACGTGAACAAAGACAACTCTGAAGCCGGCAACGAGGAGAACAGCAACAATCAGAACTTGCTGCTCGAAGAGGAGCCGGATCTCTTGTTGGGGGAGGGGGTCAGATGACTGCTCGATGACGATGGTTACCACTTTGATTAATTTAGTGTCGAGTCTACATTTGAGTGGTATTAATTTGTATAGTAAGTTATTTTTTTTTTTTATAATGTAAATCAGATATACCTGTGATTTAGTGTGCAGTTAAAATTGTGCGTGTGTTGGTGAGTGACGGTCGGCGATTGGACGCTAGTGTGTGTTGCAGTGACACTACCCTCCTTTTTGTTTTTTGGGAAGGTGTTGCTTACGTGTTACATGTTTTATTCAATAAAAAAAATCATGCAAGTGAATATGTTTTAGCTAACAAAAAAAACAATTATGCGAAACTTTCGGAGCTATAATAATTTAGATAAACGAAGCTATTTGTAAATAGTTAAGGTGTTTAGAAATAGCTTTTAATATTCAATTGTAACTTTATGAAATAAAAAAAAAATAGTAATTTCTCTCATAATAGACTGTAAATAAACTATTATTTTAGCAGTAAATGCTGAATTTCATTTTTCTCTGGTATATTGCATAAAAAATATCATCTTGTACTGAAATCTAAATGTTAATTTGAGTTTTGCTGTAATCATATTGTTGTTGCTATGCAATTTATTTAGGTCACAAATAAGTTGACACAATTCAAAATTATTCTTTATTATCATATAAAACAATATTGGCAGGCTGAAACATTTGAACAATAAAATAATTAATAAATATTTACAATTACATTGTTCTTAAAATAAATGATGCTTACTTTTTTGTTTCTTTTACAATATACTATTAACTTTCCGTGAAATTTAAGCCAATACTTTTTGGAATAGGCTAAGGAATTGTCTGATTGCGGCGGGTGCTTGATTTTTATACAACATTGATATTATATTTTACTATTCTACACATATACATGATATTTAAAATATGTACACTATACAACGTACCACTTTAAACATTGGATGGAAAAAATATTGTTAACCCATTGAACGCCGGGAATCCAGACACAATAAAAAAAATATTCTGTCTGGCGCCTTAAGACGTCTTTGGCGGTGAAAGGATTAGGTATTTAATGGATCTGTAAGATACTATATTACAAAGGACTTATCATTATTAGATTCAACAAAAAATGGCTACCTAAATAAAAATACGTATATTAAACAATTAACTAACTAGATGCTCAAACTAGACGAAACTTTAACCGAAAAATGTCCAAACCGCATGACACATACGTATTGTTATATATATAGCATGCAATAGGCATGATGACTGGGTCTTGAAATCTTAAGAACTATTTAATATTATTACAAATCTGGGTTAAATATAACGATGTGCTTACTCTCAGCTCGAAAACTTAGATTTTATGAATTTTATTAGTCTTCAAAGTTAGATGGGCAAGTCCATTTTTAAAGTACATTAATTGTCAAAAATTGTTAACAAAGGATAACATATACAATTTAAAGCAACTTTTGCTATGAAACCGTTTTAGTAAACGCAACATTTAATGTGGTTGTAGTACAAAATTCACAAACTATGTGTACTAATTACTGATGCGTGACGTCATAACTAGGTAGCCATTTGTATGAAGCGTTTTTGGGAAAGTCCATTTTTGTGTTTTTAGAATTGGAAAATCTCTGTGAGTTTTAATGTTAACGGAGTAATTTTTTTACCAATGTTTCTATTATTGTGCGGTCCATCGATATAATAACAGAAAAAAAAATTGTCATCATGCCTATTATTCATTTAAATTCGACCTTGACACTAAACCTGTACTGTACCTACAAAATCAGAAAGCACAAGCACACTACTGTCATTTTGACAAGTGAGACTCAATGAAAATTCTGCCCAACCGATGCGACGGGCAGAGTTTTGACGCGGACACTTTTTGAGTAAGGTTGTTCATCTAATTAGTTTACTGTTAATCTGTCTGTATGTAATTGCCAATTCTGTAGGTACATATCATTTTCCAAGAACCCATGAATTTAGATATGAACATACTAATTATGTTTGCTAAAACAATGATACCATAAGTTGTGTTAAACATATTTGATTAAATCTCAAAGCATAATGCGGCTGTTGAAAATTTAGAGGTCGATGTTCAGGTACATAAAATTACTATTTAGTATGCAAATTGTTTTTAATTGATATAATGCGGACCATAAGCAGTACCTTAAAATCCACGAACGTTAGATTAGTGGTTATAAGTATTTCATACTGATATTAAGAATTTCATATTTGATTCTTAATTGCGTCCCGGTCCCCAAACGTTGTTCATGACATACTTACGTTTTAAGGTCAACACAATTTGTTCTATTTTCAATACATAAATCTTTATTNCTATTAACTTTCCGTGAAATTTAAGCCAATACTTTTTGGAATAGGCTAAGGAATTGTCTGATTGCGGCGGGTGCTTGATTTTTATACAACATTGATATTATATTTTACTATTCTACACATATACATGATATTTAAAATATGTACACTATACAACGTACCACTTTAAACATTGGATGGAAAAAATTGTTAACCCATTGAACGCCGGGAATCCAGACACAATAAAAAAAATATTCTGTTTGGCGCCTTAAGACGTCTTTGGCGGTGAAAGGATTAAGTATTTAATGGATCTGTAAGATACTATATTACAAAGGACTTATCATTATTAGATTCAACAAAAAATGGCTACCTAAATAAAAATACGTATATTAAACAATTAACTAACTAGATGCTCAAACTAGACGAAACTTTAACCGAAAAATGTCCAAACCGCAAGACACATACGTATTGTTATATATAAATAGCATACAATTATTCATTTAAATTCGACCTTGACACTGAACCTGTACCTGTACTGTACCTACAAAATCAGAAAGCACAAGCACACTACTGTCATTTTGACAAGTGAGACTCATGAAAATTCTGCCCAACCGATGCGACGGGCAGAGTTTCGACGCGGACACTTTTTGAGTAAGGTTGTTCATCTAGTTTACTGTTAATCCGTCTGTATGTAATTGCCAATTCTGTAGGTACATATAATTTTCCAAGAACCCATGAATTTAGATATGAACATACTAATTATGTTTGCTAAAACAATGATACCATAAGTTGTGTTAACCATATTTGATTAAATCTCAAAGCATAATGCGGCTGTTGAAAATTTAGAGGTCGATGTTTAGGTACACAAAATTACTATTTAGTATACAAATTGTTTTAAATTGATATAATTCGGACCATTAGCAGTACCTTAAAAGCCCACGAACGTTAGATTAGTGGTTTATAAGTATTTCATACTGATATTAAGAATTTCATATTTGATTCTCAATTGCGTCCCGGTCCCAAACGTTGTTCATGACATACTTACGTTTTAAGGTCAACACAATTTGTTCTATTTTCAATACATAAATCTTTATTGCTCTATAAATGTAGGTACAGTGGTTTGGTGGACCAATTTTCGATGCAATCGTTTTTTGTTTAAAATTATGGCGCGAAATCTGACGTGATTGGATATTTAATGGACTTTTCCCACATTACTCGTTAATTCAAACATTTCCCTATAACACAAACACTTAAAAATATATTACATACATTTGTTAATTTGCACCTCAGACACTTTCAGTACAGCATAGCTGCAGATGCAAAACGGCAGTATTATAAATGTCTTAGAATAACACAAACAGAGTAATATAAGAATACTTATACATATTCCTCGAATTTCTTTATGGGTATTTTTATCTATTGCAGATACCAAATTTGGTAAAAATGCTTTTTAGCAAAGATATATTTTTTATAAAACTGTTTATTTAAATGACAGTTTAATAATAAAATTTCATAATAAATAAAATTAACTTATTAAAGATTCTACGCTCTTAAATACGAAAATAATAAAATATAAGACCTTGGCTTGTTTAAGTTGTACTTCATTTATAACGTATTTCGAAGCCTTATGATTTAAAATCTCAGTTCATGGTATTGAGGCAGTATTATTTAAGACAGGATAAACTAATGGACGTCTTGGTTTTATAAATCAAACTTAAGTTATTGTCTATGACATAATATGGGTATGGGTGAGAAACAGGTCAAAACCACCGAAAGTGAACTAATGGACTGCTTCAGGAACAAAGAAACATGAAAGCAAAATTGGACGTGGACCCTTATGCGTAAGTTTTACAAAACATACCTACATAGAAGAAAAGAAATACGAAAATCTAAATGGTGCATTTTTTTACATTCTTCTAAACCAGAACAATTCTTGTACACAATGACGATTTAAAAAGTCTTAATATACAAAAGAGATATAGAGTTTATGACATAACCAACTTCTAGTCTATTCGACAAAGAAGAATATTTAGTCACTTTTCAAAACCGCTATTCTTGGCAATAACGCTTTCAAATAGTCGATCTAACCGATACGACTATTTTAACTATTTGTATATTTATTCGTGAACACCTAAAGTCAAATCGGTAGAAACTTCATTATATGGGTTAGTTAAATATAAGCTCCTTATAGTTGGACAGTAAGTAGTAGTTGGAGACTCGGCAGTTGGTGGATGTCCTAACTACCGTGGTGCGGTCGGCTCGCTCGAAGTTCGCTTTCACTATCTCGTAGTAACGCCCGTCGCTGTGGAAGTAACACGAAGTTAATTATTTAAATAATAAATATCCACTGATATTCACACAGCGCCATCTAGCCCCAATGTAAGCGTGGAGCCTGGATTATGGGTACTTAACAACGGATAAACATATTTTTTTGTAAATACATACATATTATACATAGAAAATACCCAGACCATTACAAACAGACATGTTCATGCACACAAATGTTTGTACTGACCGGGGATCGAACCCGGAACCTTTGGTGTAGTAGTAGACGTTTCAACCGCAAATGGGTCGTCAAAATATAATATTTACCCATGCATTCACAAAATAAAAGTATATAAGTATGTTTATCCGTTGTTAGTATCCATATTACCTACTGGCTAATGCTTAGTTTGGGGCTAGATGGCGCTGTGTGAATGTCAGTGGATATTTATTAATTAAATTTTTCATTCACAGGTCCCTAAAGCATGCACACAAATGTTTGTACTGCGTGGGGATCGAACCCGAAACCCTTGGTGTAATAGCCGACGTCTCAACCAGATGGTCCTTCAATTATAATTTTAATGACTTTTAGCTTTTAGTCAGAGCAGTAAATCGGGTGCCACGCAACCTTTTACGACACCGAGATTAAAAGTGTCTACCTGGCAACCCCAGTCCCACCAACGCACCTGAGCACGAGGCATTTGAGCTTCAAGCATTTGACGCGCAGGATGTCGATAGCTTTCTGGCTTTTGTCGCTGAAACGCAGATTCTCGGGGTCCCAGCGCAGCTCCAGCCTCTCTAGATTGGGGCAGCTGTTCGCTATGCCGTCCATCAGCTGGAAGCATATTAGATCTAAGTTGATATTAAAGTATACTTACTAGGCGGTTGCCTCGGTAATGAGTCGTCTAGGTAGGTTCCTCCTACCAAATATCGTACCGTGAAACAGAGTGTTATGCACTATTGTACTTCTGAGGGCACTGTAGCTACAGTGCCCTCAGAAGTAAAGTAATTAAAAAAAAAGTTTTGTCATTCTCACCTGATCTACGTGAATATTAACTCCAAGCCTTTCTTGAGTGCCCATTATAAGAATCCTGTAATTTATAAAACAAAACATTAGAATCATTCGTTTTGATAAGGACATTCGCCAAATTTATTGACTTAAGGTTGCGTTGGATGCGACATAAACAGGGATCATAATATACATATATACGTACGTAGGCACTTAGAAAACATCCAGACCAATAAATAAAGACCAATACAAACCCAGGATTACCCAGGAACCCACCATCAGCTCATTAAACGTCCCCACCAAGGGGCACGAACATTTGAATCTGTTCGCAAGTGTGCGCTGGTTTCCTCACGATGTTTTCCTTCACCGTAAGAGCGTCGGATAACGTACATATATTTTCGAAAATTCGAAAACACATTGGTACAAGGGCGGGATTTGAACCTCGGTTCACCCGGAGGGTAACAGTCCACACCATTGAGCCACTGACCCAGGAACCCATGGTGCCATCATCTTCAGCTTCAGGTTCTGATCTTACGTGTAGATTAACTGTAGATCTTTTGGTGTCTTAATTCTTGTATTTGCAGTAGTCCATTAAAGAATCTAGCATTTACTTTGTAAATACGTAAGTACTTGGTGTTGGTAAGCAGCTGCATGACGCTCTGCTATAACTAGTATGTGATGTACCTCAGTCCACTTAGATCTTACTCATTCTGCGAGATATCCCGGCTTACCCCTTCCCTTTACCAAAGCGACTAGTGGAGCTCGGAATCAGTTTTTGGACTAGAGAAAAGTGGTAGACCTTGTTTATTAGCAATGAATGTGTGACATACCTACATGGTGTTGGTTAGCACCGGGATTCTTGTATCTAAGTTTATTAACGGCAATAAATGTTAATTTTTCGGACAGACTAGGTACTGCTGTTGGCCGCAGATTGCCTTTACAGCTTCATCGGGCAATTGGCGAGCGCAGATGGCTCTGAGGCTGAAGTGTGTGACGCACTTGGTGTTGGTGAGCAGCTGCATGACGCTCTGCCACAGCTGGTCGGTGATGTGCGGCGGCATCCCGCTGAGCACGAGCCCCCACAGCTGGCCGCCGTGCCGCGACAGGAACCGGTGCAGCGCCTCGTCCGTCAGGTTGTCCGACGCGTCCACGTCTAAGGCCACCAGGTTCCTGCCGCACACAGTTCAGAACATCCTTGAAAATGCATTGTAGGTGGTAGACTCGATACTGAGTCGTCGAGGTAGGTAGGTACCGCAATGCCAGATATCATCCCGGGGGAGGCTCCAAAACAGGAGTATTATAAGCTTTTGTGTTTCGGGATGAGGACACTGTAGCTAGTGAAATGATCGAGTATAACATAAGAGACTTAACATCTTCTGTGTCTGGAGATGGGCGCAGTGCAATAACTGTCTATCAATTGTTGGTATCCTTCAATCTTCAGGCTCTGTCATGGCCAGGCGTATCACTTACCATCAGGTGATCGTCCTGTACACTAATAACATAAAATAGAAGTACAAAAGTGTTATCTATAAAATGGAATAGAACCCTTTTGAACTATGATGTTGAAATCTTATAGTGTTAAAAAAAAAGACCAGTTGGCATAGGTAGGTACTCTTCTCACTTTAAACCTTTATCGAATCTTAAATGTACCTACTGTTATCTCCAATCCGCCAGTCAACCTTTGGAAATTTATTCTCCTAGAAAATCTATTGTTACACGTCTCTTGTAAAAAATTGAACGAACGAAGCGATATAGTACATTCCAGTAGCTATCCTGTCACAGTCTTCTCAAAGGCATAACAAATACCATTTCAAGGTACCTCGCAGTGCCAGCTTCCAGCCACGCCTTGAGCACGGAGTCGTTGAACCCGTTGATCTGGCCGGCGCTAAGGAACCGCAGGTTTGGGATACGCGTCAGCATATCGATGAGGCACTCCGTGGACAGATCTGTCGCGGTCACGTCTAACTCCTGGATGGAGGACTTCTCCCATTCCACTTGCATCACGTACTCTGATTGAAGACCTGGGGATGGAGATTTTGACTGAGATAAGCAAAGGTGTAGATTCAAAAGTTGTGCGTGAAGTATGTATAGACGCGTGTATGTGTGTGTGTGTGTTTGCTTGCGTTGCTTTGTGGTAAGACCTGTGCCCTACATTGGGACGTTGTAGGCTGATAATGACGGACACCTTAGCTTATCTTAGTCAAAATCTCTATCTCGACCATAAGGCTGATAAGTAATTTAAATTGTGCGATTATACACACTATTAGTGAGGTTTTACATGCAAAACCCCTTATAAAATCTTTATGGTGATAAATAGCAATATAAGAAATGCCTTATCCGAAGCTATTTTCCGTTACACAGGAATTTTCAGTTTTGCATCGAAATTGTGCTGGTCAATTAACGGCGTTCTGCTAGTGGAGGGCAGAGAGGGAGACAGTGCCGGAAATAGCATTTTTCGCGCCTTGTACGAGCATCTATAAAACCCTTTGACCGCCAATCACGTCTTAAGGCGCCAGACACAATTCTATTGTGTCTGGATTCCCGGCGTTCAATGGGTTACGTTTTTTTCGGAATTACTTATCGCTGTTGGCCGCAGGTGGCCTTTAACAGCTTCACCGGACAATTGGTGAGCGCAGATGACTGGTGTTCTAGAATGGGATGCGAACCTCTGTTTATGGTGTTGCAGGGGGAGGGCTAGGTAACCCAGTTTAAGTTTGGGGGAAAAGCGACCGGGTACGTACCGGTAACGCGAATAGGGACTACGTATGTGTTGTTATCAAACACTTAGGGCGCAGTGGAGCTGCTTATTAGGAACAAGAAAACTTTCTGAATTTCGTCATATTGCTATAACGTAAAATCAGGCTTAGGTAGGTACTTAGCAGCCCCACTTCTTTTTTACATTCCATTAGTCTATCTTGATTTTATTTGGTACGAAATAAACGTTTTTCTAATCTATAATACATGATAAAAGAGTAGCATACTCACTGCATCCATTCATGAGAAGACACGTGAGCCTTCTGGAGCGTTGGAACAGCGTCTTCATGGTGGAGCCGGTCACCTTGTTGCAGTAGTTCACAGCTAAGCACTCCAGCTAAAATATTAGACGTGTTTGGTAAGTCTCCCATAATAGAAACGTAAGACAAATCTTATAAGGCAGGGTTGGTCTTTTTTTATGTTATAAGTGTACAGGACGGTCAGGACGCACACCTAATGGTAAGTGAAACACCTAACCATGACCGAGCCTAACATGATTCTTTAACTCATTAACGCCTCACTGCACCCGACAACCGAGACGACAGATTTAGGTCTCTTATACCCAGTAATATCACTAGCTACAATGCCCTCATCCCGAAACACAAAAGTGCATAACACTACTGTTTCAAAGGACGATATCTAGCACTGCAGTGATACCTACTTAGAGGACTCAGTAATGAGTCTACCACCTAGTAAATCAATGCCGCTTTGTCATAGTCAGGCGTATCGCTTACCATCAGACTAGCGTCCCGACCGTCCTGTACACTTTGTAACATAAAAAAACAACAGTCGGTACTTACCGCCACTCTCTTCAACCTATCGCAGTCTACTGCTGGACATAGGTCTCTCCCATTTTGCGCCAGATATCCCCGGCCCTCCACTTTTCTCATCCAGCTCCCACCAGCGACCTTCCGCAAGTCGTCGGTCCATCGGGCCGGAGGGCGTCCTACGCTACGCTTGCCAAGACGCGGTCTCCACTCCAGAACTCGTCTGCTCCAACGGCCATCGGTTCTACGACATACGTGACCAGCCCACTGCCACTTCAACTTGCTGATCCGGCGGGCTATGTCGGTAACTTTAGTTCTCTTGCGGATTAAATCATTAAACAGTGTCCATGTCTCAGCTGCGTATGTTAGCACGGGTAGGACGCATTGCTCAAAGACTTTCGTCTTTAAGCATTGCGGAATAGTTGACGTTAAGACATGACGTAGCTTACCGAATGCCGCCCAGCCCAACTGAACCCTCCTACTAGCCTCCTTCTCGAAGTTATGCCGGCCAAGTTGGATGGTTTGGCCCAGGTAGATATACTCCTGCACAACCTCGAGACGGACGCCATCGACGCATATCGGTTGTGGCATGACACGACTGTTGAACATGACTTTCGTCTTGTCCAAATTCATGCCAAGCCCAACTCGTCGGGAAGATTCATTTAGGCTTGTTCAGCATCTCCGCAAGCTCTTCCGATGACTCTGCCACGATGACGATATCGTCAGCAAAACGAAGATGAGAAATATACTCTCCATTGACGTTGACGCCTCGTTCAGACCAGTCCAGGTCTTGAAGACATCCTCCAATGCGTTACTTACCGCCACTATGCTATTATAAAGAAATAAACCTACTCGATCTACATATAAAAACTTACCTGTATACAATTAGAACTGAATGCATCAATATGAGAATCGTCTACAAAGTTAATGCCATATAGGTTGATGACGCGCAAGTTTGGTGTAGCTGACTTGAGCTTGTGGACGTTTATCACTTCGTAGATTTCCTCTTCTTCCTCCTCTACCTTTTCGTAGGTACCTGAAAAAAGGTTCATCGTTATATCATTTTACTTGTGAGTTAACGTGTTTATTATTAAGCCATATGCTGTATGGGAAAGCCTGTGCCTTGCAATTACACTTTATAGGCTGATGATGTTTATATAAATAAATGTATATCCCCTGAGGTGTATTGGTTGAGAACTCAGTTAAAATACTTGTAATGTTCTTGGTTTCAACAGTAAGTCTATATAGCTCCTGCTATTTTGCAATAGCAATAACGGTTAACTGCAGATAAATGTTACCATGATATTATTTCAGGTTAATATTTTGTATGACAATAAGATTATAAAATAAATAGATGTGAGAAAATAAAACCCTTACAATTTGGTTTATGAATGCGATATTTGTGCTACATCCTATCTATGGTGTTCATAATTTGAACACTTGTAGGGCGTGGTTTATGTTTGTACTAATAATAATTAGGAAAATAGTTTATATGTACGGCTTACCAATTAAATGAAGTATTTCCAGGCCGTTAATGAAGTTGTATATCTTACGCATAAAACCTTCCATGAAGATTACTTCCGATAGACAGATGCATAGATACCGTAACTTCGTGGGGAATGCCTGCATTTCCGAAAAATCGTGCAACTGCATCGCTGTAATTTAAAAATGGTTATTTTTACAAGCAAAGTCATCTTTTTCCAACATTTGTATAAAAATTGTTCGAAAATGTGTTTGTGTTTTTTCACTTAAATTTTAAGCATTTATCCTAGTAATTTTAAGTGTTAATGCACATTCTCTACGCTTATTAAAGTTAGTTTAATCGTTTGCTTAGAACTTGTTTACATTCTGCAGACAATTAATAAAAGCTTATGATAAACGGTTTAATAAAGTAAAACGAGAATTTATGTTTTAAATATTTTGTTTTAAGCACTTACTACACTTTGCGATCTGCAGAAATCCAACCTGCAGTCGCAAAGCGTAATAAGTACTACATTAGCCAGGTTGCCTTGCTGTTCTAACTGTTAGAACACTCAGAACGTCTGCAGATCACAAAGTGTAAGTAATGAGTGCTTTAGAAATAAAACATATTATTTCTCATATATACAGGAAACAGAAATTATTTTATTCGAGACGAGTGTCAAGAGAGTATCTTTTAAAAACTTACCAGTACTGAAATCTAACAGCATGTGTGTTAAGTTAGGGCATTTCGCCGCCAGTTCATGCAAAACATTGTGCGTGATCAACTCAATTGGCAGTTCTATGTAACGAAGTGAAGGTCCGAATCTGATTGAAATAAGTGCCAGAAGTGATTCCAGTGATCCTTGAAAAAACAATAACAAAAACTTTTTTAAATGTTTAAAAGAACTAGGTAACAGGAAAATGGAATGAACGATAGCATAAATTTAAAGTAATCTTAATACAATTTTAATTACAATGTTGCCAGTCATGTATTATGCGAAATACGCAGTAGAAAACTAAAAGAAGGTCATAAAAACATGAATGATATTATTACTATGTTAGAACTAAATTTTTAAATTCAAAAAGACCGACGATGCATTACATAGCCGAAAGATACACATATAATATTTTAAGCGTTTTAATAACAAGGAACTTGTTAATGTACGTATACTGGACAAGTAAGATGCCGAAACAAAACAAACTATAACTATGACAAGTACTGAACAAGTAAAACAAATCATTCCTAGTAAGCTTTTTAAATACACCAGAAATATGACATTTCATAGGTTATCATATCATCCACACAGTCAAATGCTAGAACTAGGTACCACTAAGTATTGCTTGATCATAAAAGGTACGCAACCTACACAAAAATAGCATCATATTTACCAACGTGTAATCCAGATATTTCCGGTCGTAAGCTCACGTGTGTCCATAACCGAGTGTCATAAGCCACCAAACGCCATCGCTTGCACACGGTGGCCATACGACATATTTCTCTATGACTCAAGTACGAAAAAATATTCAGTAATACTTTATCAGGTAGCTTCTCTATAGTCTGTAAAAAGAAATATATAATTTATCGATAGTGCACTATATATAGTTATTATTATGACTTGTATTATTCAAAACTTTAACAAATTATGTCTGTAATCATAAGTGTAGATATGTTGCCTTAGTGTAGGTAATGCTATTACAGTGATCAATGTTATCAAAAGTTTTAACGCGAAATACATTTTCTGCAGTCATGCTTGTTTTCTGACCCGTTTAGATATAGTCGTAAACTCTTCTTTTAATAATTACATATCTAATTTATAGTAAGAGAGCTATGCATTTTCATTAATTTGCATCGGTAGAATTTATGACTACGTAATCCAGTTAAAGTGTACACAAAAATAACTTCGGTTATCAAATCAAAACTAACCCTTAAACAACACAACACGATTCATGGTTGTTTCCTTCTTGGCCTAATTATCTTCTTATTGTCATTCCAATTCGGAGCAAAGTGAATACAAATTAGTATGATAAAGCTTACCTATTAATCAATTTACCAACTAGCAGACATTACCGTATTAGCAAATGGACTCCTGATTTGACCTCCTTCAGTCAAATATACTTGACTGGCCTCAAGCGCAAGTTGGCCCCACACATCAGTCGGTATGTCCATTTTACTTATTAAAAACCACTATATAAATACAACAAATAAGTGTAAAATAGTTGTATAAGAGGGTGCACTCCTGTAATACGTTTACTTCATACGCGGAATGTTCACAGCTGCCGGGTGATATGGAACGCTGTAGTTAATTTTGGAAACGTCTGGGAGTGCAGGCGGCCTCTATAGATACGTCGAGGGAAATATTTTAAGAATCTGTCCGAACACTTCGTTTTTGTATTATCAATTAGAAAATACAATAACAATTAATATACATGATATCGATGTTTATTTGTGTTTCAAGTTCAGAAAATATTGAAATTTAAATAAAATTATTACAATAAAGTAGTACACCAATTATTGCATCAATGGCGGGAAAATTGAAAGTTTCCACACAAAAAACGTGTGTTGTCGACATTCGCTCATTCATGATGCGGTCGCTCAGTACTCATTTTATAATATGCAAATCTATAAAAAAACATGACGCGACGGATTTAATATATATTACAGTGACTTTGTCTGTGTCATTTTATTGTTCAATAATGCATCTGCGATTAAATACAAGCTCTTAAATTACTAGGATTTAAAATCTGAAATTGACTGAGAGCCTAAATTATATTTATTTAATTGAATTACTTAAGCATAAATTATAGTTTAAATTTGTAGTGTTAATGGTAATTGGAATATTAATTAGCTCTAGGTACTGTAAAACTATATGACAAAACCGCACACGCCAATCGTGCATTCGAGTAAATTTAATTTAAGTTCAATCGTTGTATGCAAATATCTGTCTTGCATATCAGTCAAGCTATGTTTAGATGAAAACATCACATATTGCGATGTGCCGAATGGTGAGTCATTGTGATGATGCGGTTGGTTGAAATGCTGTCGCGTGAGTAACAAACTTCCATATAAGCCGTGACAGCTTTCGTTTTAGACTTTTGTATAACATCTGTTTCATGTTGCCTGCACGTGGACATATCCGCGATTAATTTAATTTATCAGCAAATCTTTATGATGCCGTTAATAATATAATATGTGACGACCCATATGGTGTAATGGCTGCTACATGGCTGCTGGTTCCGGGTTGATTTCCGGGCAGCACAAATATGTGTGCATAAACATGTCTGTTTGAAATGGTCTGGGGTTTTTCTTTGTACAATATGTATGTATTTCCAATAAAAATGTATATAGGTAGTTTATCGTGTTTAGTACCCATCACAGGCTTCATGTTAACTTGAGACTAGATGATTATGTGTATGTCATTAATATTTTTTGTATAAAAAATATATAACTAAGAAAGTAGTTTTTTCTAAATTGGTCCGAGAAACTTGATTTAAGGCAAATCACTAGGATAATTGACTGACTGTTGCATCCGCGCTATAAAAGCCTGTGCGTAGAGTTTATATCTCTGCTGATCCATCGGTCGTGTGTTCGAATCCCACGGGGCTTAGTTCGATAATTTACAGAACATACATCATTGTCTGAAAAACAAGATGTTTCCGTACTTTGGCAGGCATGATATACCGTCGTCGCGTCATTTTAAACACTACTTTAGTGTGGTGGTCGTTAACGACGACCAATAAGGATTGTGTCGTCGTGGTGGTTTTTGGACCAATTACCTATGTCGCGGAAAGCTTGTGCCTACAATAGGATATTACAGGCTGATGATGACGTTGATAATGACTTGAATACCATTGATTGTTATTTATTTTTATTAAATATTGTTCACACGAGAAATATCAATTTATGTGTGTTCAGTGATTCATGAATTAAAGCATACAACGGTTCATTGCTTATTTATTTATTGTAAATTTGTTAAGTTGGTACCTGAAAGTAAAACAAATTCGTCCTTCATCACTATCAAGAGTAACCCTTGAGACTACATAAGTAGGTAAATCTTTTATAGGAAGATGTAAAGTTTTCAATAAGGTACTGCAAAATATTGTCGAGTTTATGTTTAAAGCTAATAAAAAACACTTTCAAAAAAGGGTACTATACTATTGACGAATATTTATGTGATAAAAATCATATCTGAAACTGCTCAGCTACTTCAGTGTTTGTAAAATATCTGTAATTAAAATCATTGCTTAAAAAGGCTGTAGGTACTGTTGAGTTTTCTTGTACTTCTTTCTCAACAGGCCAAACGCCGAAGCACTTTTTCCAAGTATCAAAATTCATTATTGTGCTTTACTTTGGTATTTGAAATGTATTTTTGTATCCTTTTGACGTTCATAAGTGCTTTTTGTAAGCCTAATTTGAATAAAGAATTTTGACTTTGACTTTAATTAACACATACGGTACTAATATCCCACACAGAGGCATATGGTTACTGCAGTGAAGCAGGCTATACTCGTACTTTTACTCATGGACCATGTTATGCGCCTTGAGTAATAGGGCATAGCCACTTTGACCAAACTTACTTACTTTTTATTTATACCCAATCTGAGTGTACTAACATTTAAAATTAATTGCTTTAATTGAACTCTATGTTAGCTTCGATAAACACCTTTCATTATAGTAGAAGTCATACAGTTAGAATTATTTAATGCTATTATTTATTTTTTTTAGCGTAAGAGGCTCATTGGTGTGACTGTTGCCTTCCGATCTGAGGGTGGAGATTTAATCCCGCCACGTACCAACGTATTTCGAAAAATGTACGTTTATCCACGCTTAGAGAAGGAAAACATCGTGAGGAAACCGGCGCACGCCGCGAAGAGATTCAAGGGTTATGCGTGAAGTCGGCGAATACGCACTGGGCCCGCATGGACGCATTAAATTGTTTTTAGTACTATTTTCTTTAATAACAATAAATATGATATCTTGTTAATTGGAGAAGAATACAAACAAATAATAATTTACGTCACGTGACATAAGAACCTAGCTATTATATACATATAGCTTCGTAATCTTTTTGCAGGAAAATCGTCAAGGAAATAATAATAACAAGTTTCACGGATCGATCGTGGGAAAAAGAAAGAGTAATGTATTTCTGGAAGCAGTTCGATATAGGATCGTATATTTATTTGATAGGTCGCATAATAATGTATTTCCGCGCTATTAAAACAAATACAAAAGTAAAAAATTTCAAAAGTAGGTCCTTTGTATTTTAACCTTATTTATAACAACGCAATTTATTGTTTACCTTATAAATCAAACTATTTAAATTTTATAAAAATGATTCGATTATTTTAAACGAATCCAAATATTTTACCATGACTTGTTTCCGGCGAAAACTCGATTGTCCATCATCTCTTGATATTGCCGCTGCCCGGTATCCACATTCAGTAATCCCCAGGTATCCATTATGCACTAATACTTTTCAACTCACGAAAAACAGAACTGCTTTAACTTCACAAATGTTTAAATCACACTCATACCGCGCGATAACACTTTATTCTCACTGGCCGTCAGTTTAATGTGTTTTCAGTCGTAATCCTAATGGGATTTGAGGCAAACCAGCAAGTCTGTCTACCTATACCAGCCGTGTATGATGTCTGTTTTAAATTGGCAGGCCAAAATAAGTACGACATTTCGCTTGAACTGGGCGCCGAGCGTTGTGGTTGCCAAGAGGACTCGAGTTGCATTCGTGACAATCTAACCAACAGATAGATGTTTATCTGTCTAGCATCATATTATCTGGTTTTAATATAGGATTCACAGAAGACATTCATTCGCGGTTTTAAAAATATATAGATATCGCACTTTTTCGTTCGTTGCGTATTTCTGCTTCATAAAAGGGGCTATTCTGTTTTAGGAAATAATAATAACGAGTATAGATATATTAATGATAGGTTCTGTCATATATTTTATTAATGATAAATGTAAATATCCATTCCTATTGAAGTTATAAATGTTCTTCCCAAACCTTAAATCTCTTTAAAGACATTATGAACATCTCTACTGACCTGAATGTGGTGCTTATTGGAGCAAATCCTCTTAGTTTTAAAAGGTGACTTTCTGTTTAGTTTTCGTCTATTCGTATTTCGTGTAAGTTTATTTTACAATACGAAACGCAAGGATAAAAAAATACCCTTAGATCCATCCCTATGCCATTGTCATGCACTTTCGCCGTATCCCTTTCTATTTTTTAGAATTCGGAACTGTATTTCCTAGTTGTCTTATGACAAATCTTTAAGTTAAATGTTACCTATAATAATTATCCGAGTATTTTTTTGGTGTAAACTGTTGTCTAATTACTCCGAGCTTCGTAGGCGCTTAAGGACTATCGTATCTAAAATGATGTGAAGCCTTTTCTCGGCATATGACACAGCAATCGCAAACTGTCTTTAAGATCCTTAAAAAGGATTAGGCTAGTAGTAATCTCCACAAAATCATGAACATATAGCAATGAAAATCACAACATCCCTGGAAAATCTGTAATTTGTATTACAGTAAACACAAATAACAAAGCCGCTTCTATATAATTATCTAAGACGTTTCGTTTCGGACCATATCGCCCCTCACTAGTCCAGTAATTGTTAGAAAGTCGCCAGAGCCTCATAGGCAAGTGACGTTGGTTTGAGTACCTAAATAAGCGTATTAACTTTTATTTTATTTACTGATCCGTAAGTAAAGACAACAAAAACCAAGTTTGTACTTAGTTTTTGAGTAGGTACGCATTTGAGTTTCTATCCACACAATAATGAGTACCTAATTACGCAAATAGTAGAGAAGTAAAATAAATAATAATAATAAATATCCACAGACATTCACACAGCACCATCTAGCCCCAAGTTAAGCGTGAAGCCTGTATTATGGGTACTAAACAACGGATAAACATACTTATATATTTTTTTGTAAATACCTACATATTATACATAGAAACGTCCAAATATTTGTACTGCCTGGGGATCGAACCCGGAACCCTCAAGTGTAGCAGCCAACGTCTCAACCGCTACTCCAAATGGGTTGTCAAAAAGGTACTTCAATTTAGTTTTAGCTGTCCTTGACTGTCTCACAGAAAGAAAGAATGAAAAATATTTATTAACCACACACAAACAATAAAATTCCAATATACACAAGAGAGAAAAAAATCTATTTTATGAATGATTAGGTACTAATAATATATAAAATATAATGGTGGTGGTTATTAAGGGTCCCCACTTTGGCATGTGCTACAGTGAGCTTATTATTATATACAAAGAGATAGATTTAATATACATAAACACACACATTCATTATATATAAATACATATATAAACTTGCAAAAAGCAAAATATAATATTGATCAAATGGAATAAGTACATAATAAATGGCACTGTCAATGACAATTAAATACATTAAATTAATAACAACTTCATAATAGTATATCACGAAGAATCGTACCATTGAACACCATAACGATTAAAATGGAAATTAATGGTAGATATGGTTTTACTAACCTTGCAACATTTAACAACCTTCGTTCTTAAGTTCATTCGATGATCTTGTTAGACTTTACGTTCGTTCATTGACTCACTCAATTATTATTACGCATTGTTTTGGTTTGCTTACTCGCGTTTGCTCTTAATTCCGCATTATTTTTAGGTTTTACGCATTATATTAAAAAATGAGTGAATTTGACAGCGTATCATAAAGAAGATTTTTTATATGAAGACAAGTCATTATTGAAAAATTGTTATTGATAAACCGGCGGACGTTCTCAATCTCAGTGTAGATTAGTTCGTCTCAAGTCTTTATCTCTGAAATATGCGAACATCTCATGTGTACTGATTACTGATTTAGTCCATCGCGCGGTATGAGACGTAACGGTTGCTATTTCCGCGAAATGTGTAACTAATAACGAAACAGAAATTACGAACAAACTAGTGCACTGTTTAAAAAAAAGAACTCAATAAAAAATAAACAATGAGCAGCTCTACAGATAGCATTTTGGCGGGATATTTTCCGGAGTATTTGTTATCATTCATGGATGAATTAGATGAGCACCCATGGTTATTTTCTGCTCTCGCATCGATGTTAGTGGGGCTCAGTGGTATCCTGCCTCTGCTGATTATTCCGATAGACCAGTCTGCAACTTTTAAAGATGGATGTAAGTTTTTCTTTGTTTATTAATGTGCTGATATCTTTATCCTATTTATAGTATCATGTCATTAGCGTTGACATCCCTCGTGCGTTCCTTTGTTGTTTAAAAATAAAAAAGTGTATACCATTAATTTCTTTTTTATTATGAATTAAGTTTGAGATACTTAGTTTACTAAAAAATATTTACACTTTTTTTAAAATTGGAAACTTTATTCTCCACATTAAATTAAAGAAATACTAGTATTTATTGCATTATTGTGGAATCTTTTATTTTTTGTAATAAAAACAAACAAACAGATCAAAAGTTCGTAAAATTTATTTGCATGGATAATGGTTTCCTTACATGTTTTGTGACATATATTATTGCACACCACAATCTGAACAAGTCATACTATTTGTTAAATGTTTCTATATTCTTGAATCCACTGTCACCTAGGTACATGATTAATACATGGCTGTATAAAATAAACTGGTTAAATCTCATTCAAAATGTTAATGCATAAATAGGTATATAAACAAAATACTGCTAAATATATAAACGAAATACTGCCTACCTCAAATTTAACTGACACAAGATCATGCCCATTGTAGATGTTATTTTACTCAGAATACAAATATTGTTTGTGTTTACATTATATGAGTATGTATTTTATACGAACTAATTTACCATGTTGAAAAACAGCTACGTTTGGTGTCATCATGTAAATGAACTCTGCATCAACACCTGATAAGGTTACAGAATTTAAATCTTAGACTTTTTATAATAATAATAATAAAAAAATTTATTGCTTCTTCACAAGTCACAATTTCAACATGTGGTCCTTATTAGCTACTTACAATACACAATTTATTGTTGTACCTTTATTGTGAAGCAATTGGATGTGGCTCAGCTAATGTTGATAAATAAGGTACTAGTACCTATTTACAACGTTGCTTTTCAGCCAACTCCACATCTCTTCAGGTGTTACACGAGGTTAGTGATATGAGGGCCAACTACATTAATGGTATTATCATGACAATGAGACAGTGAGTGATGTAGAAACTCTTTAATTCTGATAGTATACCACTTTGTCATATTGTAATATGTATGAGTTCTAGCTCTATAATTATTATATCTAACTGTATAATTCACATATCTAGCTGTATAATTTACATAAATTTAAATAATTTTAGGTCATAACACTGTCATTTGTTACACATACACTAACATCTTATCCCAATGTTGAAAAACAATTATATTCATTTATTTGAAATGCATTATTTTTATTTCAAATATTGATTTAACATACTTGTATCTTAATGTCTCTTATCACAAGTATCAATGACGCTGAAACTGGCCAAAAATTCTAGCAGAGAAAACGTGACAGCCCCGGACACAAAAGGACTTGGTCTATGAATTCAATAGAATATCTGCATAATTATTTAAAATATTTGCACGTTGCAGTCAAAGGTTATAAATGAACACAGCCTTTTTTAGTGTCAAGTCTTTTTTCGTCTCTGACCATTGCGTTTTTTCACCTACATTTTTTTTATGTCTGGTATCCCAGGTTAATACTACTCAGTGATGCGAGCTGAGCTGGTGGTGCTATGATTTCGTAAGGGAACTGTTGATCAGTGTACAATTTCCCATCTGAAAGGTCATACTCCTCATGATAAAGGAAACTTCTGTATGGTGAATCAATGAAAGATCCTAACCAGCTGTGGTTATGTCTAACATGTTGGTAGTAAAGGGTGTTAAATCGCATCTGTACTGTTTGGTTGGTAACACTGTTTTATCATATAAGAGAAACTTGTCAAAAATACTGTTATGGCTATTTTTAATTACCTGAATCATTAAGACCTGCTTAGTCAAACTGCAGCATACATCCCACTAATGTAAAGTAAATATGGGAAGAAAGTCTTTTTAGTTTGTATATGTATGCTGCTACCAACCTACTCAACCTACTGCAAAACTTCTGGAAATAGCTCTCCCCCCATATTGCGCCAAACTTGCCGACATCCCGCTTTCGTTATGCAACTTCTCTACGCTTATCAAGACGCGGTATCTACTCTCAAACTAGTCTGCACCAGCAGCCACGACTTACATCACCATCATCGTCACTTCACCTTGCTTATCCAGTACACTATATTAGTTATCTTACTTAGAACGTCATATTTCTAATTTCATCCCTTAGAGAGACTTGCGCATAGTTCGCTCCATTGCCCATTGAGTAACTGACTGTGAAGCTTTCTGCGTAGTTTCCCTACAGAATGTAAGGATGGAGGCTTCGCAGGAGAAATGAGACTACTGGTTTGTTAAATGATTAAAGGCGGCAGATCCTTCCTTCAATTCCTGGCCTGTCTGATTTTGTAAAATCTTACTATATACACTGTTTTTAGGTTTCCGTAGCCAAATGGCAAAAAACGGAACCCTTATGGATTCGTCATGTCTGTCTGTCAGTCCGTATGTCACACCCTTTTTCTCTCCGAAACTATTAGCACTACACTGTTCAAACTTTGTGAGTATATGTATTCTGTGACCCCCCTATAGGGTTTTGACTAAAGGTTTTGAGTTTTGTTGACAAACTTGAAAAGTTTGACGGTTCCTACCTAACTGGTTAATATGTGACTACTAACTGGTAAATGCGATGGCAGGTCAGCCTCGGACAGCCTCCTTAAAAAGTCTATGCACGCTCGAACGAGACCGATCTGCCAGTGTATTAGTAAGATGCACCACAGAAGTAAGGTTGGCTCCGTCCGACCTCGGTAGATGTAACCTACATCCTGTTTGATTAAGCCTTCATTGTTTGCATATCCAAAACAACAACCTGAATAATTCATTTGATTATTTGAACAGTTGCCAACTGAACCCTTGAGGGTTTTATCGCGCTAGTAGCTCTCCACGTGTAATCATAGCTTTAATAGATTAAATCGTTAGATATAACATAATGCTGCTATAAAAATATGATAACACTTAAGATTTGTTGTAGTCTAATAAATATATACCATACGTTCTGACCGAAACCGATTACTCGATATGTTGTGTACGAGAGTTGCATGAATATGAAAAATAGAGTCTGTAGCCCACAACGTTGTCCTGATATCACTGGATCGTCACTTGAAGTGGCCAATCGAGAGACTACATACATTGGAATCTAAAATGTACAATTAAGATAAATTTAAGTTGAAATTGCTAAACTTGAAAACCGGCGGGCGTTGTGTTTCTTCGCTTGTTGAGGTTACCAAAAATCCTTTTCCCATATTTCCTTTTCCTTTTTTTTTGTTAAACATTTGAAAGCGTTTTACTGCCATCTCACCTGATGAAAGTGACGATGCAGCCTAAGGTGTATCACGCTAACTCAAATAATGCCTATTGCCTTGAAAACCCCTAAATTGTATGTATCGGGAAATACAGACGCAGGAAGGTCATTCCACTGCCTTGCGGTTCGGACGATGAGTGAAGAACCGAACTATTACTACTTCAAAATACTATAATTTAACTAACTTTAATGGCTGAGCGACCCAAAGTGAGTCTTGGCATCCGAAACGAGAGACTTCCACCTGTTTCTGTCCTGCGCAACCTCTGCCCAGTTTTCAAACCCGAGCTCACGCAGGTCAGCCTCCACCTTGTACCTCCAGCGATATCTGAGACATCTGGACGCTGTCCACTTTGTCGTCCAAGATATGGTCGCAGTACTCCCTGATCCTCCCCCATTCGGACCAAGTGGCCGAGCCATCGGAAGGAGAAATTTCTAATAATTTAGGAGCCTTAAATTGCTTGTACTACGCGTTCGCTTAGCATCATGCAGCGCTCTTGTGAAACTAAGATTAAGCAACTTATCGCACCTCTTGACTGATTTCGGCGACGTGCCGATAGTCTGCAACCACCAGTAAGTCGCTGGAAAGGATTTTCTCAGTGTCAAGTGGCTCACTGATACTGCTTAGTGTTGCTCAACGCGGTTGTTTAAATATAGAAACTACGTTTATGTTGTTATTTGACAATGTTTCTTTGCATCAATCAGTTTTTGTTTTTATTTTTCAATTAAGTGTTAAGTAAAAAAAGAACCGCAAAACAAACCTGTTTCTTTTTTTATAGCGTTGATGTTAAAGTTTTATTTTGTTACAGTTCAAAGATATTAATTATAATTTAAAACCTCCTCCACGCATTCGAGAAGGGACTTGACAGTAGGGTGAAACGATGAGTAAATACAAGTACATACTCGATCTTTTATCAATACAAGTATAATTTATATCTTTATAATTAAGTATCAAGTTGGTATCGGACCGACAGATCTTCTTTTTTTACGAAATTTATTTACACTACACCATGACCTTATTCAACTGTCAAAAGTTGACTTTATGTCTAGTGAATGTTTATCTTTTAAGTAACGATGACAAATAAAATATAATTTAAGTGATAAATCGATAACACTTCAAACAGTATTGATTTCATACATTCTTAATATACGGAATGAAGCCTTTTACAATACATCGTTTATTTACGAATCTGTAATAAAAATCAAGCTTGCGTAGTTTACAAGCTTTCTTCGCCAAACGTGGGTAGTTGGTAATTTCATAGCTGAACGGATATTGGAAACAATGTTATTTATTGAACGAGCATCTGTGTCCTTTAACAACGTATTTCAAACTCGAGTGCGGAAATCAATACGTTTGAAATGAACATCGCGGCGAATCGATACAAATTAATTAAATTGGAGTATCTGCTTATATTAACTGCTTGTTGCAATTGCATATGACGTGTCATCATCAGCCTATAACGTCGTACTGCAGGGTGTAGACCTTCTCGCACAACATAGCTATAGAGCTTGGGTATGGCTTAATGCGGATTGCTACCTACTTTCTAATTAAAGCTTTGTCTTTCTTGTTTCATAATTTTTATTGATTTTATTGATAAACGAACACGATGTAATTGGTGAAAATACCAGTATTATTGTAATGTACCTTCACAGATAATTTTGCTCAAGTGGCATATATTAAAGGGCGAAATGAAAATATACTGAAAATTTTGGGATCAATTTCAACGTAATTTCTTTTATTATAAGCGGATGTCTCCGCTGACTGCCATTGACTGATTAAATATGTCTATATGATCGTAGAGTCAATTAAATGGTATTTGAATACGTTTTGAGCAAACTCATTGTTCAGTATTTGATTTGAGAAACCGCATGATCCTTATCCAAAGGTTTTTTGGGCACTTCCACAATTTTACTTTAACGTTTTTTGAAAGTACTTTTGTTTTTTGGCTACACATATTCACCGGACAAGCGAGCGCAGGTGGCTTTCAGCCCAAAAACGTAGCGAGCCGAAGATGGTCCGAGGGCAGAAGTCGAATCTAGAAGGGTTTGGTTACCTAGTATATATTCGGAGCGAAAAGCCACACGCCTATATGGTCTGGTCGAACCTACAGTGATTCGTGACTTTTTATTTTATTATCAGTGTACAGGATGGTCAGGCCGCTCACCTGATGGTAAGAGACACGCCTGACCATGCCAAAGCGGCATTGAAGGAGACCAACAACTGAAAGTAGACAATTTTATTATGATCCGTCAACTCCGCACTACGCTCCTCACCAGAGACAATAGATGTAAGGTCCCTCATACCCGATAATTTTACTAGCTACACAGAGCCCTCATCCCGAAACACAAAAGTGCATAACACTCCTGTTTCACAGTTCGAGTTCCACGCCGTGGACGCCCTTATCCCGTTGTGTAAATTTCCATCTGCGCCATCTGCGCAGGCCAATTGCCCGGTGAAGCTGTAAACGCCATCTGCGGCCAACAGCAGTAGTCAGTTCGAAAAAAAACTCCTGTTTCACGGGATGATATCTGCTACTGCTGTGGTACTTACCTTGACGACTTAGTACTGAGTCTACCATCTAGTGGATTGGCCTCCGACGGTCCCGGGTATTGTAGTGTTGCGTGTGTACAATTATATGGATGCTTTACTTTGTCCGTTTGTCCTTATCCAGTCTTCGGTAGATATGGATATACGTGATGTGATAATGATACCGTACGATATTGAACCCACTGACATTGCAACTCCAACGATTACACCGTTGATGTACTGACAGATGTACGATAGGGCTTCTGTTGTGAATGCGAGATAAACATCTGTTTTGTTAGCACTATTTTTGAGGTTATTGCGATGTAAAACTCTATGGTTTTTATCTTATATTTGTTACGTATTTTGGTTTATTTCTGAGTCTTCTAAGTAGCAAAGAGAGCCATCCGATTTATCAACCACCTTAAGAAGACGTGATTCTCTTTGAAATTTTTTATTAAAATTGTCTTAAGTTAAATGGTGGTTAAGTAATTAAGAATTCCGATGCTCCGGGAAATAAAAAAGGTCGAGAAATGAAAAACCCTACGCCAAACGCATTGCGTCTAGCGGTGATTACTTTTCGAAAAACGTCATTACTCTACTTTTATGTGAACTTACGAAACCAGTTGCAAAATATATGACGTCACTCTATACTCTCCTCACAAATGTGACAAGGGGGGGGGGGGCATGTGGCTAAAAATCATGCAATTTGTGTGACGTAAAACTTATGGATGACCCCTTATATAAATATTCCTTATAAATAAGATACAAATCCACTCATAACTTATACAGAATAAAATTCTGTACCCTATGAATGAAAAGTTGCTTAGAGGATTACATTAACTAACATAATGATAAGACACTATCGGCACCGATCAATCACGACAAGCAATTAAATCATTGGTACAATAATCCGCTGATAAATTAATGTTCAATTATCATTACATTTTATAACTACACGATAAACTGTGTCCGATACAGATAGTACATATATTATTTTACTGCTACTAGTTGGTAGATTCGATACTAAGTCGTCTAGGTAGTACCGCAGTGCCAGATATCATCCCTTCAAATAGGAGTGAACATCATCGCAGAACCGATAGCCGTTGGAGCAGACGAATTCTGGAGTGCGCGTCTTGGCAAGCGTAGCCAAGGACGCCCTCCGGTCCGATGGACAGACGACTTGCGAAAGGTCGCTGCTGAAGGAGCTATAGCAAATAAATTATCCAGTGTAAAGACTTAATATTCAACGTCTGTCGTCTGAGGTGAAGGGGTGAGGGGCGCAGTTCGCCATTTAGGGAAAATAATCGAAAGAACCAGCATTTGAGTTTAAATGGGATACAGTGTATCAATAAGTGAAGGGCCCACTTAATGGGGGTGCAGCTCGGAGGAACAAGACCTTATTATTCCTCCGAGGTAATAGATTCTAGCACAGGCGCCAGCTATAGAAGTTTGCACATGGCACAGAAAATACTAATTATCAGTCCAAATATAACATCGATTATCGTATTGATAACGAATTGCATGATATCAATAAAAGTTGACTACAGATCGGTGGTTGCCAAGGCGTTAGATTTTAATGTGCTCATGATGTTAGGACCCCTACTTGAAACCGGCCGGAAACCGGAAAAGACTTGGCCCCAAAAAAGGCCAATTCCAATAGAAAATGCTGGTCTTGTTGTCTGTGATGCCCCTCAGATAATGTAACACCTGCTTGCTCTTGCCCGAACTGTCCATGTTCGTGTGGTTTCTGGTACCTCTGGATGGCAAATGAAAGAACTATAAAATCGCATTACCATACTTAACTTGTGAATCCATATCGACTCGATAAGAAGAAGAAGAATAGATTATGTCAAATAATTACTAGACACTGCAACGTGCAGTCAAAAGTTATGAAAACCCTTTTTGCCAAGAATGCCAGTCGTTTTTTTTCTAACTGACTACTCTGTTGGCTGCAAATGGACTTCAGTTTTACAGTATTATGGCTCGCAGTCTTGCACTATAAAAGAAGAAAAGCATAAAAATCAGTTCGTTCAAAAAAAACTCATAAATACAGTCAATTTCAGAACCACCTCCTTTTATGGAGTCGGCAAAAGTTCAATTTCATCAAACGCAATGTCAGGTGTATACTATATGTCCTTCAGAAGGTCATTTTATAGGTTGCTATTAATATGAACACAATCTAGACAAGCTGACAGATAATATGATAGAAGTACACTCAAATACATTTTATTGTACTTTCCAGATTAGATCTTTGTTCTTTGTCATATATGATAATTCTGTAGTCAGCGAAATTATTGGTTATTCCGATATTCTGCCATTTTAAATATTATAATGTAAAGTATTATAAATATCCACTGACATTCACACAGCGCCATCTAGCCCCAGGTTAAGCGTGAAGCCTGTATTATGGGTACTAAAAAACGGCTAAACTTATGTATATATTTTTTTTGTAAATACTACATATTATACATAGAAAATACCCTGGCCATTACAGGCCCGGGTATCGAACCCGGAACCCTTGGTGTTGCAGCCGACGCGACGTCTCAACCGAAACCAAATGGGTCGTCAAAGTGTCAAAACATTCTGAGCCTTGTATTTTTGTATTACGCTTCCCTTACCTCTTCCTAGCATTCTCTTTCCCTCTACAGTGTCTCCCTTTCTTAACGCAAAGAATCGTTGTTCAGAGTATTCACGGATGGCTTGGCATGGATTATCAATAGGAATTGTCGTAGCGTAAGACACCCTCCAGCCTGATGGACTAACGACTTGCGACACCATCTCTTAACCCAATGAACGCCGGGAACCCAGACACAATAGAAAATCTATTGTCTGGCGCCTTAAGGCGTCATTGGCAGTTCAAACAATACGTATAAATTGACACTGACTGCGGGATTGGTTCACAAGTTCAAAGTCACTCAACGCGCAATGGAGCGAGCTATGCTCGGGGTCTCTCTTAGGGATAAGATCAGAAATGATTTAATCCGTAAGAGAACTAAAGTTACCGACATAGCCCGCCGGATCAGCAAGTTGAAGTGGCAGTGGGCTGGTCACGTATGTCGCAGAACCGATGGCCGTTGGAGCAGACGAGTTCTGGAGTGGAGACCGCGTCTCGGCAAGCGTAGCGTAGGACGCCCTCCGGCCCGATGGACCGACGACTTGCGAAAGGTCGCTGGTGGAGGCTGGATGAGGAAAGCGGAGGACCGGGATGTCTGGCGCAAAATGGGGGAGACCTATGTCCAGCAGTGGACTGCAATAGGTTGAAGAGAAGACACCCTCCAGCCTGATGGACTAACAACTTGCGACACCATCTCTTAACCCATTGAACGCCGGGAACCCAGACACAATAGAAAATCTATTGTCTGGCGCCTTAAGGCGTCATTGGCAGTTCAAACAATACGTATAAATTTATTATCTTTTATTTAACTCTGCTGAAACATTAGAGTAAATACATTAATAAGGTACAATACAAATAAAACCTTTTATTTGTTGTTGAACCAAATCGCCTCGATGTTGTTTTCTCCTCGCAAAAAACTTCCGAAAATTGGTCAACCGAATAAAGCAACTGGAACGCTGTTTTGTGTCGTCAGATTTAGTTATGCAATTGATTTGCTGAAAATACGTCTATAAAGACATAGTGCAAAAATTTGAAGCGCGTATAAGTATCAAAATGTAGTTTGAAGTTGTTTTTTTTTTTGGTAAAAATACTTTAAATGTTTTTATTGTACTTTGTGTAAATAAACATTTTTGTACGCCTAATGTGAATAAATCAAAATTATTACTTTGTCATCCTTGTTTTGTTTTTAATGATGAACCAATTCATTGAAATTAAATCAGGTCCCCAAAACGGTACAGTTCACCTCCTTCGCGGATTTGTCTTTTTCATTCAAGGTGTTCTACAAGCGGGTTAACAAACTTTATGACAATTTATCTTAAATGTGTAGGTACTTAAAAGATAATTCTCGGAACAATAACGAGAGATAATCAATTGTGACAAAGTTTTCGTAATAGACAAGGCGCTGTCGCAGTCGTTTATTTGCCGTTATCAAAATGTATCAACTGATTTAGATAGGCTTAAACACTGTAATGTTAATCGTATGGCATTTCATCTGCACCAAGTCGCTCCCAAGAACATGCAAGTTATTAACCCTACAAGCGAATATCTTATTCTTCGCCCATTGGTCTGCGTAAGCATCAGGAGGCAAACTCAAGAGTCCTCAGTGAATGTGCGGTTAGGCCAGTCGTTCATAATGTTTGGATGGTATGCAAAGACGCACCACAGTCGCAAGCCGCGGAAGGCTGCCACCCGCACGTGTAGGTACATGTAATCCCCGCATAGTATGTGCTCAGTGCGAAGCCTCTCTCTCTTTTCAACCTATCGCAGTCCACTGCTGGATATGTCCAGCCCCATTTTTTCTCCAGATATTCCGGACCTCCGTTTTCACCTCCAGCCTCCGCCAGCGACCTTTCGCAAGTTGTCCGTCCATCGGGCCGGAGGGCGTCCAACGCTTGCTAAGACGCGGTCTTAACTCCAAAACTCGTCTGCTCCAACGGCCATCTGTTCTGCGACATACGTGACCAGCCCATTGCCATCGCGAAGAATATTTGGCACCATTCCCTCCCGGGTCTGCAAAGCCGAACTGCTTCCGAGTCAGGTCATAAACTATAATAGGCGGGTTTATTGATTGATTGACCTTATTTACAGCTGGAGCGGCTACACTTCAGATCCTGCTGAGTTTTGCAGTCGGTGGTCTGCTTGGAGACGTCTTCCTTCATCTGCTGCCTGAGGCGTGGGAACACGATTTTGCTAATAGAAAAGGTAGTGTAATCTTAATATATATAAATTCAACGAGGCACCTTCGCCACACATTTTTTTCGTGTATGCCAGTTAATCTTTTATTAGCTTTGTTGCTAGCTGAATGACCGGTAAATGAATTATTTTAAGGTATAATGATGTTGAGGTAGTAGTAAGGTTTTGGTGCATTTGGTGGTTATTCCATTTGATACATTCCATTATTAGCAACTACATTATGATATCACTTTCAAATATGTATAAACTAGGAGTCATTTGAAAAGAAAGAATAACTAGTTATGATGATTCGAAGATTCGTAAACTTTTATTGATTAATTTTTGAAATTAATAATGGTGATGATTGATTTCCCTGGTCAACAGGTAAATTTAGATTTTCATGAATGAAGTTATCTGAACGCCATAAATGTGCTTAATTGTCTGACTGGAATTCGCGAAACCACAACGAGCGGTTTAACAATCAGTTAATTAATATCTTACTGTTATCATCATACGGTTCAAAATCCCGAAGCAAACTGACAAAACGTTTATGAATGACCGGTCGCGATTCAGTTAATTATATGTAAACACAGTAAAATTGCACGCATACTTGGCGTTTATTTGTAAACTTTAGTACAGTAAATTTTGTATTTAGGAATACTAGGTGGTGCACTCGATAGTCGATACTGAGTCGTCTAGGTAGGTACTACTGCAGTGCCAGATATCGTCCCGTGAAACAGGAGTGTCATGCACTTTTCTGTTTCGAAATGAGGACACTGTAGCTAGTGAAATTACCGGGTATAAAAAACCTAACATCTGTTGTCTTGGGTGACGGGCGCAGTGCGGCATTGATTTAGAATAATAACCGTTTATCATTTGTTGGTCATCTTCAATACCGCTCAGTCATGGTTAGGCGTATCACTTGCCATCAGGAGTGCGTCCTGATCGACCAGTTCACTTCGTCGAATGAAAAAAAAAGTTACTTAATATAAAATAACATTAAAAGATGATACAATTTCTAATTGGAAACGCAGCCTTAGGCCATTGTCAAGTGTGCGCAGCGACATGAATGTTTTCCTCATACAAACACGCGGTAACCACGTTATACATGTTTCTGGGACTCCGATCCGACGCTCTTACGGTGAAGGAAAACATCGTGAGGAAACCTGCACACCTGCGAAAAGATTCAAAGGTTGTGCATAAAGTCGGCCAATCGCCACTGGGCCCGTGTCGAAGACTAAGGCCTAAACATACTATACGGGTAGGCTCGTTCCCTCGGTGGGGACGTTTAATGAGCTGATGATGATGATGATTTACATAAACACATAAATATGTATTTATTTCATTAAGTATATTATTTATCTAATAGATACTGTTACGGCGTTGGCGCAGGCGGTTGCGTTCTCTTGTGCACTCGGTGCACACGGAAGATCAGTGTCGCGGTGCTTTATAAGTACCTCGACATAAGCTGAGTGGGCACTTATCAGTGTCCTTACTATAAATTTAGATTTCAGATTTGATCTATGTGTATCTTTTTATATGTTAGGCACTGAATAAACGATTGATGAATGAGGGAGACCTTAGTCCAACAGTGGACTGCGATAGCTCAGATGTTTATTTTCATCTTATTTACCCTCATATGTCCTAACCTACAAAAAATGGAAAAAACCGCACAAAGTCACTTTTAATTTTGCTGTCTCCATGTGAGGGTTATCAATAAAAAATACACATAAAGGTCATAAATCCTAAAATGCACATATGTTATAGTGCCAGTAAACGCGATAAAAGTCGTCATTTTAAAATATAAATTATGAATCTTGGGAATACCCCGTTCACAAGCAATCAAGTTGGTCGCCACACAATTGAGGTTTTGTGTTTTCACTGCCACACGTTAATTGCACACGGAAATAGTTCTTGTTACTTGGCATTAAAGTCGTGTGTGACTCACTGAGGTTTTGTGTTCCGATTGCTATCGCATAGGGCGCCTCGCAACTACGTTTGTTGACAAATGTACTTGTAAATACATATTAATTATGGGCCGATTGCGGTTTTACCGATACTCTGATGTTATTGTTGGGCGTTCTTTTGTTTGGTTTTTGACGTGTGCCGTCTCTGACACTAAGGGTTCCGGGTTCGATCTCCGGGCAGTAAAAACATAAAAAAGCATATACGGTCGAATTGAGTAACCTTGTACGTGGCGGGATTTGAACCTTGCACCTCCACGTCGGAAGGCAATAGTCCACACCAATGAGCCACCGACGCTCTCCGATCTCTGATGTTTAAAATTAACTTCACTCTATATCGTAATAACTTTTGCCAGGTGTCCTGGTTTGCGCAGGACGTCCCGACTTTCAGGGGTCTGGGGGATGCGTCCTGATTTGTAATAATAATTGTATGGTCAGGACGCTAAATCTCCCGATTAATAAAAAAAAATAAAGTTTCTTCATAAACAATATTTACGCTACGTAGTTTTTACGAATTACATCACTGTCCAATTAAAAAGTGGTTAAAAAAAATTCAAAATTCTTTATTCAAATAAGGCTTACAAAAAGCACTTATGAACGTCAAAAAATATAAAAATAAAAACAATCAAAAATACTAAACTAAAAATATGAATTTTGATGCTTTGAAAAATGAAGCGCTTTTTTTTTTCAAAGCAAGCACAGTGGTTTGGCCTGTTGAGAAAGAAGCACCCAAGAAAACTCAACAGTGTAGCCTTTTTTAAAAACAATTACTTAATGTAACAATATATCATAAACACTGAAATAGCTGAGCAGTTTAAGACCACGGATTTTCATCACATAAATATTCGTCAATAGTGTAGTACCCTTTTTAGAAAGGTGTTTTTTTTAGCTTTAAACATGTGTAAGGTAACTCGACAATATTTTTTTATTGAAAAACTTTATATCTTCCTATAAAAATTTACCTACTTATGTAGTAGTCTGGAACAGCAAGTTTGTTTCTATTCCTAGTATTAAAATTGTGAGTCACAATTTTTTAAAGTATGATAGTATTTACGGAGTAAATTAAACTTTCATAAATATATTGTGATGCTATAGTCATTATATTTATTTCTTTAAAAAGTTCCTTAAGAGAGTCACGGGGTCTAAGGTTGTAGATAAAACGAATAGCTCTTTTTTGTAGTACAAATATTGTATTAATGTCGGCAGCTGAGCCCCACAACAGTAGACCATACGACATGACACTATGAAAATAACTAAAATAAACCAATCTTGCTGTTTCTACATCTGTCAAGAGCCTTATCTTCCTAACAGATACATGGTACACATCAACGTTCTCACATCACATTTTTTTCTTTACTGTTCCGATCTGCAACCTTAAATCCAGACTCTCCAGACCTCGTGTACCGATTTAAAACAAAACTGACCTGGCAAGACTAATATAATAGTATGCCGTGGCAGCCTTTAACTAAGGCAACACTGCAGTCATGTTTTTATAGATTTAAGTTTATAATAATAATTGTATAGTTTGTTTTGTTGGCTGTCCTAAATAAACAAAAAATATTGATGTATTTTGACGACTTAAACTACCAATGCATATATTTATAATAATAATAAAACGTTTATTTAGTGTTTTTATATAGGCACATGTACATATAAAAGAAATGAATTATAAGTACTTAGACTAATGATATGAAGTTAAACAATCAAAACAATGACACTAAATTGGTCGCCACTCAGCTTATAATGTAGAGGTGCCTGCAAGACAACTCTACGCTGTTCTTCCGTGAAAACCAGTACAATTTCAAGAACATACTGTGCGCGCAGACCTACATTTACATATTTTACATAAGTATAAACCTAGAATTTTAAAATAACAAATTAATAAGCGTGCCTCATCGCTTAACAACAAATCGCCAATATTATAATTATAATAGTTACATAGTTTCTAGTTAAATGTGCCTCAAATTACAATCACAACGTCTAAATAATCTTCTGACAAGATAACACATGAGCTTTCAGCTGGACTCTAAAAGCCCTTGCACTACACAACTTCCTTATAGGAGGGGGAATATTGTTCCAGCATTTACAACATAAATTCTTCCATAACATTCCAGAAGGCGAACACGTGTCAATGAAATGCGGTCTATGGTGTCTCGCCGGTATGCTAGTCTTCATTGTGGTAGAGAAGCTGTTCGCGTCCTCTGACGAAGAAGAAGAGGAGACAGAGAAAGAGTCGAGCAAACAAAATGGCGCCATAAAGCAGATAGAGATAGAAGAGATAGAGAAGCTGTTGGTTCAGGAAAGGAAACAGCGAGGTGTCAGCAATGGGCAGGGTATCTGCAATGGGGAAGTGACCGCGAAGCAACTGTATGACAGCTGCGTTTTTAATAATAATACTAAAGGTTCGTGTTTGACGATTTTCTTAAATTAGTTTTGACGTATTATTTAAGAGTTGATAATATCATTATTATGAAGCCGCATGATGGTTGATGGCTATAATATTAGATTCTGGGCACATTCCATCCTAAATACCTAAATATCCACTGACATTCACACAGCGCCATCTAGACCGCGCGTGAAGCCTGTATTATGGGAACTAAACAACGGATAAATATACTTATATACATTTATTTTTTGTAAATACATACATGTTATACATAGAAAACACCAGACCATTACAAACAGACATGTTCATGCACACAAATGTGTGTACTGCCCGGGGATCGAACCCGGAACCCTTGGTGTTGCAGTCGACGTCTCAACCGCAACACCAAATGTGTCGTAGTTGCCGGGACCGACCGCGATTTTTTAAGCATCAGTTTATACAGCCTGAAATTAATTCGTACTTATAACGATTGCTGTGCGGTGACGGCAAATTAGGATTGAATCATCATCATCAGCTCATTAAACGTCCCTCACCGAGGGGCTTGAGCCTACCCGTGTAGGGTGTGTAGGCCTTAATCGTCCACGCGGGCCCAGTGCGAGTTGGACGACTTCACACACAACCTTTGAATCTCTTCGCAGGCGTGCGCAGGTTTCCTCACGATGTTTTCCTTCACCACACCCGCACTGGGCCCGCGTGGACGACTAAGGCCTTTACGGGTAGGCTCGTGCCCCTCGGTGGGGACGTTTAATGAGCTGATGATGACGAGTACCCTTATTACAGGCTAATGCTTAGTTAAGAGCTAGATGGCGCTGTATAAATGTCAGTGGATATTAACTATTATTTTTTTGCCTCGCTTCAGGCGTAGGTGGATGCTGTGCAGCAGTTGAAGGTTGTGAGAGTGGGGGTCGAGGTCGAAGCCGATGGATGGGACGGTGTCTACTGCGCGAGGCGAGAGATAAGGCGCTCGCTAAGGCACCCACACAACCGCCGCCTAAGAAGGACGTAAGTCACCTAAATACCCTTACATTTGGCAGGTTCACTCAGTGGCGTGCACAGAGATTATGAGTAGGGTATGCAATGATACTAATCGCAAACAATAAATAATTTACATTTTTCTCAAATTGAGTGCTGTTGATGATAGCAGATCACCTATGGTTTCAAATCTGTAGAGAAAATGGGCGAATAAGTGGGAATCATTTAATATGTTGGCGATTTTCCGGGTTGTCTGGACTCACAGGGTATTCACTGCTTATTTGCATACATGGAGTGCACGCCACTGGTTGCACTGGACAGTTCTGCACTCCTAAACAAGACTTAAAACTATCTATTCAACCTATCGCAGTCCACTGCTGGACATAGGTCTCCCCCATTTTGCGCCAGATATCCCGCTCCTCCGCTTTCCTCATCCAGCCTCCACCGGCGATCTTTCGCAAGTCGTCGGTCCATCTGGCCGGAGGGCGACCTAATCTACGCTTGCCGAGACGCGGTCTACTCCAGAACTCGTCTGCTCCAACGTATATATATAAAGGCGCCACTCCCGCGGGCTACACGCATGATTAATGCTATCACCGAATATATCGATGTTTTTCTTGTTCACTGACTGAATTCACAAGCGCTTCATTGTTCGTGTCATGTTATAGGGCCGAAAATTGAGTTTTACATGTTGCTAAGTTATTTTTTTTATGTTATTTTAATTTTAAGGAAGTTTAAATTCTATACATTAACGCATTGGGACTCCTGTAATGTTAATGTTTAATGAATAAATAAATAAACAATTAACTAATTGGATGCACAATCACCAAGAATATCAACCAAAAAATGTCTCAGCCGCTTGACACATACCTACGTTGACTTCTTGATAATTTATGACATTACATTATTAATTCAAATTTTGACGTTAACCCGCCATTAAAAGAGTACAAAATCGAAACCACGGGCATACTACTTTGTCACTTCATGTAGCGAACGATGTGATTATGAATGAAAATTGTGCCCAACTGACGCGATAGGCAGACTTATGCCGCGGACACTTTTTGAGTGAAATAGTGAGTTGTTTATTAAAGCACGTGGCACAACGAGGGGTGTGATCTTGTTCACATATTTTATTTATATTTCACTATTGTATTTTAATACATTTTGTTCTGTTTGTGTTGCAATGTCTAAAAATAATAAATTATTTCTTTCTATCTAGTATTTTCCGAAAATGAAAGTATAATTGTTGATTCGTCAACAGGTAGCGGGCTATTTGAACCTGATGGCGAACTCGATAGACAACTTCACGCACGGGCTGGCCGTCGGCGGCTCCTTCCTTGTCGGCTTCAGAGTGGGCGTGCTCACCACTTTCGCCATACTTGGTAAGCTGTTCATCATTTTGACGACCCATTTGGTGTTGCGGTTGAGAGGTCGGCTGCAACACCAAAGGGCTCCGGGTTCGACACCAGTAGAAACATTTGTGTGCATGAACATGTCTGTTTGTAATGGTCTGGGTGTTTTCTATGTATAATATGTATGTTTTTACAAAAAAAATATATAGTATATTTATCCGATGTTTAGTACCCATAATACACCTCACGCTTAACTTGGGGCTAAATGGCGCTGTGTGAATATCACTATATATTATTTATTATTTAATTTATTTAAAAAAATATATTATATCTACAATGCGCCGATTCCGTCACTGACACACTGATGATCATCAAAATGTTTGGCTTCTTTTTGCTAGAAAGATGACATTTGGTATGTGACCTTAGTTTAGTATACAAGCAACAAAAAAAACATACTGAGATGTATTAAGGCTAATAAAAACAACTATTTGCAAGGCAGCTGGTTTATTACTCACTCAGCCAATGTCAACATACCAAAAGCGCGGGAATCAACCCCAGTTGCGCGCGCAACCCCAAACCATAGATAAAACACATCACATACACTTGTAACTTTCGCCCCCATCTCCTAAAATGTGAGAGAGGGTTTATATGAGACTCAGCAATTTTATGAATTAGTGAAGTTTTTGATGCGATTGTCTTTAATCTATCGCAGTCCACTGCTGGACGTTTAAATCTGACGTCCCACAGCTGGGAAAGGCCTTCCCCACACACCGTGGCTATGTTGGATCGTAACCCACGAAGCACGAATTTTAATGTTTATTATTATTATGGTTTCAGTACACGAAATACCTCACGAAGTCGGTGACTTCGCCATTCTATTGAAGAGCGGGTTCTCGAGGTGGGAGGCCGCTAAGGCGCAATTGGTAAGACGATTTGTCTGATGACAACGTCCGGATTTGTTCAAGTGTATAGGGCGTTTAACGGCCGGATCAGTAGCCAACTACTGAAAAGAATGTCGCTTAATTAAAAAAAATATTCCTCTAAAGGAATTTCTTCTATTTAAATAATCGGCAATTTTTTATTTTTGTTTTTACTACTCTATGTTGGCGGATGGCTTTACCAAAAAAGTGGCGGCTTCATTCACAATAACCCTATTACATATCATTAGTCTTATTATATATTCATTAAATTGGAGTGTCCCTTTGTAATATTAAAATAATCCGGTATATATATATATCCGGAATATATATAATATATCCGGTACATATGCCAAAACCAGATTATTTTGCAGATAGCGAATGTAATAAGGAAAACATCGGCTTCTAAATAAAGCACGTGAGGAACAGCTAGTAATAAATTTGAGGGTGCTTTATATAAATTTAGTATAAAACGTATTGCTGATACGTCTCTTTCATATCTATTAATAGTTTCATTTGAAATATAGCATAACTACTGTGTTAGTGATAAAATGTAAAGATTATATGTAAATCTCATAGAAATTTAATTCCACAGGCGACAGCGTCGGCCGGCCTTATAGGCGCCATGACCGCAGTTATATTCAGTGGTGCCAACAACTCGATAGGTGAGACACTAATTATTTCCATTATACAACTTACCGTTTGTTCTTCACAATTATTTTATTTATTTGGAAACTCAACAGTATTTTTTAACAATCATGTCCAAAAACATTGACGTTTTTGGTAAGGTGATCGCGGCTGACCGAATACAAAACCTATTCGAGATTTCATCAAGCAGACAATAAAAATACAAATAAATAAATATCCACTGACATTCACACAGCGCCATCTAGGATCCCAAGTTAAGCGTGAACCTTATATTACAGGTACTAAACAACTGATAAACATACTTATTTACGTTTTTTTAAATACATGCATATTATACATAGAAAACACCCAGACCATTACAATCAGACATGATCATGCACACAAATGTTTGTATTGCCCGGGGATCGAACCCGGAACCCTTGGTGTAGTAGCCAACATCTCAACCGCTACACCAACTGGGTCGCCGAAACCCCTTTACCATTTGTTCTTATATGCTAACCAATGTAAGAGAGAGGCACTGAAATTTGTCAAATTGTCGATCTTGTTAGAATCTTCTGTCGACCTAAACAATGGGTTAGTTGTTTTATCATCATATTTAGTCCTCTTTATTTAGTCCTCTGCTTTCCTCATCCAGCCTCCATGTGTCGTCTACCTTTCAAGCTATCTCAGTACACTGTTTGACATGGGTGTCCCCTATTTTGCGCCAGATATCCCGGTCCTCCGCTTTCCTCATCCAGCCTCTACCACCGACCTTTCGCAAGTTTTCGGTCCATCGGGTCGCAGGGCGTCCTACGTTACACTTTACTACTACCAAGACGCGGTCTCCACTCCAGAACTCGTCTGCTCCAACGGCCATCGGTTCTGCGACATACGTGACCAGCCCACTGCCACTTCAACTTGCTGATCCGGCGGGCTATGTCGGTCACTTTAGTTCTCTTACGGATTTAATCATTTCTAATCGTATCCCTAAGAGAGATCTCGAAAACAGCTCGCTCCATTGTGCGTTACGTGTCGTCTTAGTACTTATACTTGATACAATTTTTGTGATATTCCAGAGGCAAAAACTTCATGGATAGTGCCGTTCACAGCGGGCGGTTTCTTACACATAGCGCTGGTGACGGTGTTGCCATCCTTACTCAGGGATACCAAGGGTGCGGCGGCCGCAGCGCATCTGGCCGCCTTGTTCGCAGGTTTGGCCACTATGGCCGGACTGGCCACACTGCATCAGTAAATACCATATAGAAGCNGCCAGAACTTAGTTACTTTGAGCTAATATCTGCGATACCTCCTGAGCTCGGAGGAACTGAGATATTAATTTAAATTAAATGCTGTGAAGGGAAATTTGTTTCAAATGAAATACTCGTGATAAATAACATATTTATTTGTATAGGGATTAATACTATGTTTATGAAAACACCTTCGCAAATAATGCATTATTTTAGATAAATTTAAGAAGTTATTGTGAGCTAACCTTTAATGATATGACATTCTGTCATGCTGTCGCGGTCTTTTTTAGAACTCTCATACACGACTTTTGCGAAACTTTAACCGTTTTCACAGCGCACGCAGCGGAAAGCTCTATGTAGGAAAAATGTTCAATCATTCTTTATTACTGCTCCACTACTATTGTTTTTAGTACAACCCATATTCTTTGTCGATAAATAAGAAATCTAAAACTGAAATATTTTTTCTAATTGGTCCAGTATTTCCTGAGATAAGTAAGTTTAAACAAACAAACTCTTCAGCTTTATAATATCAGTATAGATACAGTAAATTAATTAACTCAATACTTTTATATTATTTATTTATTATCGTTTCCTTGCTTAATTTACAATTCATTTACGTGTTTAATTCTAAGATAAGCATAATTTCTATTAAGAGTTTAATCTGGTCTATTTTAAGTCCGCATTCATTTTTCCATCAATGCTGAACTGTGTGGAAACCTGAAAAAAACGAAATTTATTTACCAATATGTATGTTTTATATCGATTGTAATGACGTCACCGCTTTGTCAAGCACTAGCGTAAACAAACAATTTGCTATTTTATACATTATTTTCGCGAATTTAAATAAAAAGCACAATTTATACTCAAATATAAAATGGAAATAAAAATTATATTGAAACTTATATTATAAGCCAATTTCTAGCTGAAATTAGGTAAAAAATGGTTCGTAAAATTCCAATGATAAAATCGTATTTACCAGTAAATGTTTTTTAATTCGGATTATTTCGCCTAGTAGCGTTGCATCCAGGTACAGTACACGACACCATAATTGTATTAAGTAATAATTACAATATTAATAGAATAATTAGCAATAATATTTACAATTTTCACTGACACTGACAACACACCGGGCCGCTTTGGGCTCTTAGTCGCGAAAAACAATAACATATTTCTATATTTTCTCTGTCTCTTTTTCTCTCGGGCGTTCAGAATTGATTAAGGACCTCTCACTCCCACGCTTTGTGTATCTTGTAAGCGAAGCGCGCTAATACTAAATCTATGGCCGAAACCCTTTACCATTTGTTCTTATATGCTAACCAATGTAAGAGAGAGGCACTGAAATTTGTCAATTTGTCGATCTTGTTAGAATCTTCTGTCGACCTAAACAATGGGTTAGTTGTTTTATCATCATATTTAGTCCTCTGCTTTCCTCATCCAGCCTCCATGTGTCGTCTACCTTTCAAGCTATCTCAGTACACTGTTTGACATGGGTGTCCCCTATTTTGCGCCAGATATCCCGGTCCTCCGCTTTCCTCATCCAGCCTCTACCACCGACCTTTCGCAAGTTTTCGGTCCATCGGGTCGCAGGGCGTCCTACGTTACACTTTACTACTACCAAGACGCGGTCTCCACTCCAGAACTCGTCTGCTCCAACGGCCATCGGTTCTGCGACATACGTGACCAGCCCACTGCCACTTCAACTTGCTGATCCGGCGGGCTATGTCGGTCACTTTAGTTCTCTTACGGATTTAATCATTTCTAATCGTATCCCTAAGAGAGATCTCGAAAACAGCTCGCTCCATTGTGCGTTACGTGTCGTCTTAGTACTTATACTTGATACAATTTTTGTGATATTCCAGAGGCAAAAACTTCATGGATAGTGCCGTTCACAGCGGGCGGTTTCTTACACATAGCGCTGGTGACGGTGTTGCCATCCTTACTCAGGGATACCAAGGGTGCGGCGGCCGCAGCGCACCTGGCCGCCTTGTTCGCAGGTTTGGCCACTATGGCCGGACTGGCCACACTGCATCAGTAAATACCATATAGAAGCAAGTTATTATAAAAGAAATACCTACGCTGAATAGTCGCGTTTGCAGTCAAAATTGTGGTCGCAGATTGATTGCGAAGAAGTGAGTGCTGTTGATTGGCATAGTTGCGATTGTTTGTAAAACTTAAATGGTAGTGAAATTACGAAGTTCATGGCAACTCTGACCGCGCAGCGTTATCGCAACTTTGAATATATTTTTGTTAGCAAATTATAGTCCATAGCGCTTGTCTAAAATGGCCGACAACGTAAGTGCATTGGCGTTCACTAAAATGTACAAGAAAAGTTGATAAATTCATTCAAAGTACACATTACAATTTATATTTTATTAAATTAAATAAAAAGTGCGAAATTATAATTTTGCCATGTATAAATTAGTTGTGTATTAAGTTAAATGCTAAAAACAAAACTAATTCGACCCTACGAGTATTAGAAAATTGAAATTATAGTTAATTCAGGTGAATCAGATATTAAGTTTGAAGTTCGAAATACTCAAATGTAATGTCGGGCGAAGAGTATTTTAATAGTTGTTTTTTATTGTTTAGTGTCCCTTTATTTTGTTGAAATATATTTTATAGTCGGTTAAAAGTCAATTTGTTTGGCTTATCTTTTAAATGCCATTTTATTTACTGTGTAGTAAGTACTGTATTTTTTTAATAATGTTGTTTCTAGGAAACAATATCTTTGGTAAGAAATCAAATATACAAAAATAACAAAAAAATTACACTCTTTGCTATTATTTATAACAAATATGTAGAAAAAAATATACACGTAATATTATCTCCACTAGATCAGTTGATAATTTAAAATTGTCTCATACAAAACGCAATTGTATCCATTTTAAAATACTACACGTAAGTGACAAATATTGTAAATTATTGTAAATATAAGGTAAATACAAACCGTGTATCATACTCGCATATAAATACAACGCTAATGTGTATTAAGTATTTACTTAATAATTTAGAAGTTTTTAGTTGGTAGTACAAATTATCCCACTTAGTCTTGTGATAATCTATGTTGCTGTTGTAAATAATTCCAATCAATTTACATTGTGATAAAATGTAAACAAACTAAAACATTATTTTGGACATGATTGGGTTAACCCGGTAACCGCCGCAGTTGTATAATATTGAACAGACAATAGTGTTTCTATTGTCTGCGATCCGGGCGGTTTATAGGTTAAATAAATCATGAAATCGATTAGCGAGTCCATTAAACATGTTTGGTTACATCATCCATGACACGCTCAGCGTGCACAAAATTATAGGAACGTTAGAAAAGTGATTTGTTAAGATTTTGTCTGATGCTTAATTGAATAACATTGTTTGTTTAGATTTTGTCTCATGCTAAATTGATTATTGATTTACATCCACTTTTTACTGATTACAGTGTGACACTGATTAAAAATTTTTTTTTTTCAAGTCCTATCAGCATTTTAATTACATTTTTTTTATCATATACATAATATATGAATTCAATCTTACTAATTAATTTAGTAACATAGTTTGCTCCACAGTAACTAATATTTACACCAAAAAAATATTTCGTTATCTCTATTTTGTATCATATCAGTACTAAAAAAAAGGATACTTGAAATAATATTAAGTAATATAATGTGATAAATAATGCCATTTACGAGTATTCTAAGTCGTTAAATGTAAACGACAATGTAAAGTTCTAAGAGAGATATGAATAAACATAAATATTTATGTACATAATGTGTTTCATTTATTAAAGGTTAAATAAAACATGTGTATCTTATAGATTATACTTTATTTCTATAATGTATCACTCGTGGGAAGGGTTGACACAATAAATGTTTACATGCTAACAATAAATGACTATACCAGGACAAATTATTTATAAATTCACAATTATAAAAATTAGTACTTGACCAATAAATTCAAGACGTCGCTCATTGGACGGTAGGTCTGTATTGTAAAAGTAGCTAAGTAATTTAAAAGCTATTTTCCATAAGAACAATCATGCATTATTCTTTTATTGTATTGTATATGAGTAAAATATGTTTTGGGCCCAGAAGAGTCATAATAATAAAGAAAAAGCCGTGAAGTAAAGTTATAACTCTAATATAGTAGGTACATGAGAAATAAAACTTAAAATCTTTTAGAAGATTCTAACGGACCTAAATCTAGAAAAGGTCAAGTACTTCTCTACACACCTATAAATGATTAAATGACACATCACGATACTTAACGTTCACGAGTATTTAACATTGCTATAAGTACATCATTATGATACAATAATTGTAATTACAAAATGTACAAATATTAAAACGCTTTGTTGCGAACTCGTGAGCATATTTGCAATTAAAATATATGCTTGATTCTCCGCAGGAAACAAGTCATATGTTATTAGAGAGCCTACATAGAAACACATTTTGCACAATATAAATCAGCTTTTAACAACAAGTATTGCTTGAAAATGTGTTAACTTTCAAATAAAATATTTATAGACCGACAATCTAAGTTGCTTTATTTGGTAAACAATATACAGGGTTCATTGCTTTCAATCAATAAATCTTGATAATAGTATAAAATCTCGACTCTCAAGATTTTGCATAAAAATATTTCGAAAAATAACACAAGAAAAAAAGAAACTATCCAACCAAAAATATAAATGTTACATAGAATAGTTTAATGCTTCTCTGTGACTGCATACATTTACATAACGTAGACTTTCTCGACGCTCTTCATAGAGAACACCTCCTTGGTCTTCGGGCAGACAATGGATCCCAGCTTCACCATCTCTTTGATCGCCTGTAATCAGAGCAGGTAATGTTTTAAAAAATATACAGCTATGCATCGGATCATGTAAACTAATGTAGACCTGTGTCCAGCAGTGGACTGCGATAGGTTTGACAGGATTTTAAATTTGATGTTATGAAACAATTATTAACCCTTTGACCACCAATGACGCCTTAAAGCGGCGCCTTCCCGGCGGTCACTGGGTTAATAAAAAAATTAATACGATTTGACAGAATTCCTCCATGACAAATTTTGATTTTATTGATTTAGATTCAAACACATTTATCTTGTTAATTATTCTGCATGAAGTTTGCTATATTACTAATTATAACTGTATGAACAAAGCATTTGCACACCATCTGGTACGACGTGTTGGTACTTATTTTATATACTACACCTAATATTAACACATGTTTCAAAACGAAGAAATAAATTACATTTATCTTAAGTTGAAGATGGAGTATGTAGAAGTGATCAAATGCAATTTGTTTCGATACTATACGGATTGAAAATGAGACAATTGTATATCAAAGGCTAGGTTACCTTCTCCCCGTAGACCTGTCCGTTGGGCAGCACCATGGGCTGGTTGTGCTCGTTGAGCGCGTGGTGGGTGATGCGGCACACGAGGCGGGAGTGGGAGCAGTGCGCGTGGGGCAGAGTCCGCGCGAGGGAGTTCAGGGGCGCCGCGCACGCCGGACACGACGCCGACCGCGTCGACTCCTGGTAGCACTGAGTGTTCACCGGTTATGGAATCATATTTTTTATATTTTTTGTTTCTCACCACAAATAACTAGTGTGCTTAAATGGCAAGTGTGCTTAAATGACAAGTGCGCTTAGATGACAAGTGTGCTTAAATGACAAGTGTGCTTAAATGGCAAGTGTGCTTAAATGACAAGTGCTTAATGCAAGTGTGCTTAAATGACAAGTGTGCTTAAATGACAAGTGTGCTTAAATGACAAGTGTGCTTAAATGACAAGTGTGCTTAAATGACAAGTGTGCTTCAAGCTGTAATTGTTATATTCGAAATCGTAATTAAAATGGATTTTTGGCAGTCAATGGGTGTCTTTTCTTCTATGGTATCGATGGACCTCTTAGCCCTGGACGCCAGAGACGTCTTAAAGCGTCATAAATAATATATTTTCTATTGTGTCTGGATTCTTTGCGGTCAATAGTTAGTGATAGAACAATTGGTAAAATAATGACTTCGTTAACAATAAAATTCACAATAGGGATGATGACATTTTTTTCTGCTATGGTATTGATGGACCGCTTAATAAAAGAAACTTTGGTAAAATTATGACTCCATTAACATTAAACTCACAGAGGTATCACAATTCTAAAAACACATTAGTGGACTTTCACAAAAAACGCTTCATCCAAATGGCACAAAATTATGTCATACTTTTGTTGTTAGTATGCATAGCTTATCCGCTCGAACGCAGCACCCGCATAAACAAGACATTCATGTATTGTATTGTGAGTTTCCATCCGTGCTACATACGACTGCTTATGAATTTTGTACTGCCCGGGGATCGAACCCGGAACCCTTAGTGTTGCAGCCGAGGTCTTAACCGCAACACCAAAAGGGGCCGTCAAAATTGTATATTAAGAATGTTTCTAGACGGGCATAATCCATCCTCAGCCGCATCTTCACGTACCTTCAGGTGAGATGGCGGTCAAATGTCCGTCTATAGAAGATAAAAAAAGTAATCTGTAAGAGTGTTGTACAGTGATATAGTAAAGGATATGGTGTGTTGAGCGCGGCCAAGCCCAGTTGTAGTGCGACCGGCAAGGCGGGCAGTCTCGCGGGGTGCAGCAGCCTCGCGTGCTCGCCGCGGAACTGTCGGCGCAGCGACGTCCACCGCTCCTCGCGCAGTAGTGCGCGGTACGGCTCCACCTCTGCAGAGGTTTCAATGTGGAACCATTGGGTTTTATGTGTTGGTAGTAGTTACACTTTTTTATTAGCTCCAGTTCGGAGGTGCGTTCGAAATTGTAGTATTACCAACATATAAAAATCTTTTTGTGCTGGTATTGATAAGTTTTTTAGCTCCAGACCTGTGGTGCGTTCAAAAGTGTAGTTATTACCAACACATAACAATATTTTTGTGTTGGTATTAATAAGTTTTTTTATTGGAATAATTGTTTTTTAGGTTGGTAGCAATTTCATTTTTTTCTACATTTGATTATGGAAAACATCTCCGCTCCAATAATAATTATGGTAAGTTGATTATAGAACGATTGTTTTTATAATAGATATTTTTTATTAATAAAATTAGAGATATGAAAAGCGCGCTCTAGGTCTTTTATTCTGGCTAATTTAAATGAGAACGATTGTTATTTTTGGTCTGTGATTGTTATCCGATTAATCAATTAATCATTGTTGATATTTGACTGTACATTTTTAATATGATTTTTTCTTGTGATATTATGAAAAGCTCGCTCCATCTTAGAGCACGTCTCTTCCACTAGGATAGTCTGTGCTCAAGAGCAAGCCCATCATGAATTAAAAAAAAAATGTAACCTGTGTCCTTGGGGAAGGCGAGCATCCCCATACAGTGCTGGATATCCTCGAGCTGACCCTCCTCGTAGGTAGAGAAGTGCTTCTTCGCGTAACGAACCGCTTCCAGTCGTTTGTCTTCGCGTACTAGTTCGATGAATTCCTGTACAAGACAATAATAATGAATACCACTCGTAACGTCGGTGGCTCATTGGTGTTTTTTTACATGTTAGGTGTACACGACGGTCTGGACGCTCACCTGATGGTAAGTGATACGCCTGACCATAACAGAGCGGCATTGAAGGTCACCAACAACTGATAGACAGTTATTATCCTCCATCAAAGCCGCAACGCGCTCGTCACCAACGACTCGACAACGGATGTTAGGTTTCTTATACCCTTATATATATAAGAGCTTTACGAACCTGAATCCGTATATTGAACTCCATAGTGGAATTAAGCTTGCGCAGTTTGGATTTGTTGTCGGCACACCACTGCAGGCACCGTGCCGTGCGACGGTCTCTCAGTTCCGCTTCCACCGCGTTGGCGGCCGCGTAGATATCTGAGGAAACATCATCAGCTCATTAAACGTCCCCACCGAGGGGCATGAGCCTACCCGTGTGGGGTGGTTAGGCCTTAGTCGTCCACGCGGGCCCATGCGGGTTGGACGACTTCACGCACAACCTTGGAATCTCATCGCAGGCGTGCGCAGGTTTCTTCACGATGTTTTCCTTCACCGTAAGAGCGTCGGATAACGTACATATATTTTCGAAAATTCGAAAACACATTGGTACGTGGCGGAATTTGAACCTCAGCTCTCCCAGTAGGAGGGCAACAGTCCACACCATTGAGCTACCGACGATCTGAGGAAACATTATTAAATTAATAAATATTCACTGACATTCACACAGCGCCACCTAGCCCCAAACTAAGCTTAGCCTGTAATATGGAAACTAAACACAACGGATAAACGTACTTAAATATTTTTTTTGTTCCCACATACATATTATACATAGAAAACATCCAGACCAATACAAACAGACATGTTCATGCACACAAATGTTTGTACTGCCCCGTGATTGAACCCAGAACTCTTGGTGTAAAAGCAGACGTCTCAACCATTACACCAAATGGTTCGTCAAATTACAGTCAATATTCATAGCTGAGTTTTAACACAGGCTTTATCGCGCGATCTCTTCCAGGCTACCTTTGTATAAGGAACAACAGGCAACTTTCTGCTATTTTAAAACCTTTTATGTGTAGTGTTGCCGTTATTACATATCTAGGTATCAGTTTTACCGCTCGATAGTCTATCGAAGTTGGGCAAAAGCAATAGTACGATCGGCCTATCGACACTATTAATAGCTTAGTTTAGCGCAATAGTATTGGTACACTATCGATAGTATCGTAGCTCAATAGCCATAACTATAGATAGTATCGATACTGTCGATAGTATCGGTTTTGTAAATTACACAAACTATCGATACTATCGATAGTGTTGCATTATCGATACTTTTGCATTATCGATAGTCAACCTTTTTCCAATAGTATTGCCACTATCGATAGTATCGATACTATCAATAGTTGCTGTAATTTGCTAAGCCGTTACTATCGGTAGTCATTTCTATATTGAGCTACGATACTATCGATATTAGTGTACTATATCAATACAATTACAGTAAACTAAGCTATCGATACTATCGCGCAATGGAGCGAGCTATGCTCGGGGTCTTTCTTCGGGATAAGATCAGAAATGATTTAATCCGTAAGATAACTAAAGTTACCGACATAGCCCGCCGGATCAGCAAGTTGAAGTGGCAATGGGCTGGTCACGTATGTCGCAGAACCAATGGCCGTTGGAGTAGACGAGTTCTGGAGTGGAGACCGCGTCTCGGCAAGTGTAGCGTAGGACGCCCTCCGGCCCGATGGACCGACGACTTACGAAAGGTCGCTGGTGGAGGCTGGATGAGAAAAGCGGAGGACCGGGATATCTGGCGCAAAATGGGGGAGACCTATGTCCAGCAGTGGACTGCGATGGGTTGAGTAGAAGCTATCGATACTATAGATGATTTTCGGGTTTAACTATCGATAGTCCAACTATCGACAGTTCGGCAACACTGCTAGGTACATACCAACATTAGTGAGATCCCTGAGTTGCTTAGCGTCCGCCAACTTAGCCGCCGAGTCGTAGTACCCGTTCCTCAGGAAATAGTCCACGAGCATCCGGTCCAGCCGCACTTTACGCCACTGGTTCATTGCGGTCTGGAAATGTCCATAGCCTATCATCATCGCCAGCCTTTATTTATATGCCCAGATGGCATAGCTATGGGAAGATTGGGCCGTAAAACCCACTACGCTAGCCCGATGCGGATCGGTGGGAGAGGCATAAAGTACTTTAATAAAGTACCACATAACTTAACCAGATTGTCCTTTCACCAGTTTTTAGGGTTCCGTAGCCAAATGGCAAAAAACGGAACCCTTATAGATTCCCGGAACCCGTATATCACACCCTTTTTTCTCCGTAACTGTAAACACTACACTATTCAAACTTTGTAAGTATATTCTGTGAATTTTTTTTTCATCGTAGTAGTAGTAAGAATCTCTTAAAAGTTTATCTGTAAGAAAGATTTACATTACAAGAATAATATTAAACAAACATAAAACCTTAATATATGATCCTCTAGTACAGTCTTTCCCAAAGTGGGCGATAACGCCCCCTTGTGGGCGCTGCAGGTCTCAAGGGGGGCGGTAAGAGACCCAGAAAGAAAATGATTAATTCAATAATTAATTAATTCAATTTGAAGTTACAGTGGTTTTTAAATAGGTGAAAAAATGGGGGCGCTAAAAAAATATTTATTCTCAAAGTGGGCAGTAGACAAAATAAGTTTGGGAACCACTGCTCTAGTAGAACATAAAAGAAGAAGTCGTCAATACAAAGTGGCAATAATTCCCAAGGTCAGAACAGAGTTTGCTAGGTTGCAATCAGAATTCCAGTCTTCCCATTTATATATTAAAATACTAGATATTTATAGCAGATGTTCATATGAATGTAAATATAGAGTATGTAACTGGCTTCAAGATCTTAGCTATACTGAAACCGAAGCATTGTTTAAAATTGATAAATAGATGTTAGGCATCACATAGACACTCACACACGAGTACACCTTCTCACATTACACAAACACGCATGCACAGACACACGCGCGCAAACACACACACACCGCTCTGAACATATCTTACAATACAAATACATGTACAAAATAATTTAAGAATAATCCTAAGATTATCATTATATAAGACGTTAAAAGTTGTTTTAGTGTCAATTCTGTTAGCTATGTAAATTTTGCACAATTGTTATGCAGAGCGTTGTCTCCTGGCACAGGCAAAATTTTGCTTAAAAGGAGGCTTCGTCTACTAGTTATGAGCACGTGTTTGGAAAGTAATAAAGAACTTTTTGATTTTGATTTTTGATTTGATCCCAAAACACAGAAGAACAAAACACTCCTATTTTACGGGACGCAATCGGCACTGCGGTGGTACCTACCTAGACAACTCAGTACCGAGTCTACTTAGTAGTTTAAAAGCAATCTTTTAAAAATCCTCATGTAGAAAGGTTATATAACTATACTATAACATATGAACATTTATCAGAAAAGGATGTTGTGTCTTGCACAGTGTTCCATACAAAACTTTGTTACATGTAGGTAAATGTCAAAAACAAAAACAGTATTAAAATCATAAAATAATTAATAATAACAATTGACGATTCAAAAGCATATGTAAAAGATTTGTTTGAATAAAGATATTTTTTTATTTCGAAGTATGGATTTAACTACTACTCTGCATCTTTAGACTTTCAACTTAACATGTTCCTTAAAGACAACATTGAATCCTTAGTATTCCTTCTATGTAAAGAATCCACAAATACCCGCTTCTGACTTCTGGGCCCAAGTAAAACTCACCAGCCTGTGGTACTACTTTCTCAACAACAAACATGGAATACTGCTACTGTAAATTGGATTTAAAAAAAATGGTGAATGGATTTCTATGATAAGAGTGTGCTTCTATTTCTTACCCTGACTTGTGGAGTACTTGGCTCGTTGAGTGCGCCCGCTTGTTCTTTGAGATGTTCCAATCGTTTCTTGCAAATGTACGCCGCTTGCAATTCCTCGTTTATAGCCTCAGATGCTTTTCGCTTCATTGTCTTCAACTTTTCCACCTAGAATACAAAAATTAAGGTTACTAATCATAACCAAAAAAAACCTCCCTTAGATTGTCTGTGATATTGGAATTTAAAGGTAAAATTAATTTTGTATTTTTTTATCGACTTAAAAAAGGTTCTCGACACAATGGAAAATATATTGTTTGCTTTAATGGGTCTCTGGCAGTCTAGGGGTAAAATAATTTTATTACTCCAAGCTTATTTTATTTGTAGTTTATAAAAAATGTCCAGCAGTGGACTGCGATAGGTTGAATAGGATAGGATAGGATATAAAAAATGACAATATAAAAGTTATTTATTGTTTGGAATAATAAATTTGCTTACCATTCCGCCCAACAGTGTGTCAATCTCTCCAGTGGTCACCAACTGTTTCTTCGTTGCATTGTCCACTTCTGCACATGAGCTAGACACCTGCCTAGCCTCCACGTCCAGAACTCTTTGTGCATTGCGGTAGCGTTTGTTAAATACTTCGTAAGGAACCTGATAAATGTAAATTATGTTACCAAGTATTTCAATTAATACAGCCTGTGATATCTGTGGTCATTCATTCTGACTGTGAAAGGTTGAAGACAGAGAGAGAAAGAGCCTATGACGGTGGCTTGTCAAACAAAAGAGTATAAGTAAGCCCATGATATCTGACACAGAATTTTTGATGTTGGCTTGTCAAACAAACAAGTACATGTAAGCCTATTATAATTGGCACAGAATATCTGAGGGTGGCTAGTCAACAAAAGAGTATAAGTATCCTGTGATATCTAGCACGGAATTTTCGAAGGTGGCTCATCAAATCAAAACAGTACAAGTAAGCCCATGATATCTGGCACAGAATATGTTATTTTTGCTTGTAAAGTCTCCTCAGTCTTCCTCATTTCAAAGATTTTATATTCTAAAGCAAAAGAAATAAAGAACTGGTGAGTAAATTGATTGAAATATGTAAAATTAGGACTCACAATTAGTTATTGACTAATGACGTATCCTTAGCAATTACGTTTTCGAATTGAAAATCATAAAAATGTTTCTTACCTTTAGTGTAGCATGTTCCAATGACTTAATTTCATTCATTTTTATTAAATCACACGATGCAATAAATTATATTTGGAAGTCTTTGATTTTGCTTTGAAAGATGTACTCGACAAAGTCCTGAAATGAAAACAAACTCAGCTGACTCTACTTAAACTCACCACTGGGCTTCACTACAAACACACGTGCATATGATTAGACTTATTAAAGCACATATTTATAATTACTATTGAATAGAGATAGTAACTATATTAAATTTTATACCTGCAAACCAAGAAATAACAATGGGTTAAAAGTGAAATGTAAAGAAAATTATAGACTAAACATAATATTTTTCGTTTCTTTTCTGCAACCTAATATTAGAAAGAGACAAATATATGTCATTTATTTTTACTCGAAGCTAACGTTTAAAAAGGTAATTTATGTATGACTTCTAGACATTGAAATACGAATTTTTACTAAAACTTTAATATTTTGTTATATCTACTAAATTAAAATTAACAACCTTCTTTTATTTAAAATATAAAAGATGAATGAATAAATTATTAAGAATATAAGTTTTTGAATGTAACTTCTTGTAAACATAGACAATTAATGTAATGTTTAGAAATTAATAGAAGTTTTAATAAAAACCTGGATAAAAACATAATCTTTTTTACGTTTTACTTTTATAAAAAATGAAAATCATTAAACCATTATAAAAAAATCTTGAATAATAATAGGATTGATTAAACCCAAGATTACACGTTATATTATTTATGCGTAAGTAATATACACGAATAACTTTCGACCCATCACACTCATGTCTCTCTTCTTCATCAGCTCATTATACATCTAAAGGGCACGAGCACACCCATATAGGGTGCATAGGACTAAAGCAGTCACTCACGTGGGCCCAATGACGATTGGCTGATTTCACGCAAAACCTTTGAATTTCTTCGTAGGCATACTGGTTTCCTCACGATATTTTCTCCGTAAGATCACTCACTCACTTTTGTAGTGCCCTTGTTAATAATTTGAACGTTTGCTACTTGAAGTCGTTGAAAGCCAATTTATCCTGGATCAGGCTGGATCCTGTGGGAGATCGTGTTGCGGGCAAGTTCTTAATTTTACACAGAATATCGAGGACGGATTTCAGAAGGTTAATTACTGGTTAGGTGTTTGAGAATTCGAGTGCAGCTTACGACACAGTCAATGTGAAGGTTCTACCTAGCAAAGTGGCTGCCCTGACGGGGGACCGCCATACCGATCTTTTTATTTATATATTATTTCTTCTAACTAAAGTATTGGCTGAATATAGGTTGTGGTATATTAAATAATGAATAAAATGCATCACAATACTCTGCCTTATAGTAGTAGTATAGATTTATGTATATATACCAGTTCTTATCTCATCTTAAAAGTAATTTACCCAAAAAATATAAAATTGGGTCACAATGTGGATCATACACTTTTAAACGTGCATATCCTTATGCATCTCAACGTTAATTAATTTGCTATAAAATTGAATAGTTTCAAACAAGTCACATCTATTTTTTCAGTTATGATTTAAATGTTATCAATGACTGGTGAGAACAAATGACGGTTACATAATATTCTCAGCAGCGTTGCCAACTTAGCTACTTTATAGCTATATTCTGATGATGGACAGTTACAATTGAAAACCTTTTAGCTAAACTTTTTTCTAGCTCCTTGTTTATTTCATCAAAGACAGGGTTTTTAAAGCAAAAAAATAGAAAACGCGCATAGATTGGGCGAAAAGAGCCTTTTACCCACGTCGTAACTTCGAAAATACTCTTTTGTCAATTCTTTATTGACAAAAGAGTTACCTACCAAGTTACGAAGCAAGAATTAATTAAATACCAAATAATGATAAATTCATTCCCTTTTGCAACAATGATATTGTTATAAAAACGTTTCTAAGTTACCTTTTCATTGGTGGCGGAGAATTCAGCTACTTCTAGCTACTTTGTGAGGTGAAAAAAACCAGCAATAGAGCTACTTTTGAACATTTTTCTAGCTTCTGGGTAGGGTTAGCAGTAGGCATCACTGTTCCCGGGAAACATCGTATGAAAGCTGGTATTTTTACAATATCATGTATCATAATATGTATAAGCCTAAAATGTAATATAAGAAAACTTTGTTTTGACTGAAGGCTAAATTAATTAAAATTTCTGAGAGCTCATTCTGATTTCTGATCAGTTCGTTTAACCATAGACAATAATGTTCCTCCATGCGTTTGTCGGCGCGTCAGCGCGTCACTCGTTACGCAAATCCGCCATTTTGTACGTAGCTGGCGGTGCTTCAGGGTTTACTTTGTCGGCTTAGTGATTATTGTCACGAAAAACTGTAAACTTTGTTCATTTTGACTTTTTGAGCAGAACAATATCAACTTTTCTGTGAGTATTTTGGCTGCATTACTTTGTGTTTTCGTGATTTGTGTGTGCCCTGTATTTGGAGCGCGTGGCTGGTGACTCTTTGTTGTTGGATTCGTCTTATTTACGGTAAGTTTATATTTAGATAGGCGTTTTAAAGCAAGGTTTTTTAACGTTTTAATGTAGGGTAACATTTCTAACTACCGCTATAGCCTCTAAACAGTGTAAATTGCGACAATTTGGTAGCGTCATGTAAGCGGCTCTAGCGGCGCGGGCCGCGGTGATTGCCGTGGCGATGGCTGACGGCCGACGACATTATTCCCGCGGCACCGACGCCGACGCGTCACAAGTTGACCGCGTAAGAAACGTGTTGGTCGTGAATCTACTTTCTAGAAGCCTCTATTTAGTTTTATTTATCTGATTGACTGCTAGACAAACAGCATTTGACCTACTTTTGTTTAGTTTAAAAATTTTCTTAGTTGTAAAAAACTTGTGAGTGAGTGGAAACTTTGCAATCGGAAAATTTCATAGTTCCTACTGATTCCTGTTAAGTTAAAGGTAAGCTTTTTTCGGAAATGCAACAGGCTGATTAGTGCAAGTTGTAAAGTTCTGTATACCTATTATCTTATGTCCAATAGGTATTTGGACTCTAGTTAGACATCAAATAAGTACTATAAGAAATAACACTCAAGATAATTTTTGAACTTAGAGCCTTTGTATAGCTTAGTATAAAGTCATAATAATGTTAATACATTTCTATAAATTGATAAATCAGTTTACAAGTTAAATATATCCATATATTATTTAAAAATATGTGTGTAACCTTTTCTTACAGTTTCATATGTTTATTGATGAAATACCAGGTTTTGATTTTAATGTTTAACCCATGTTCACCTCCCCTAAGAAAAGTTAAATTAGTACTGGTTCTCTCTTAACTAACTTTGAATTGGATACAAAGTTTGAATGGATTTCGTTTCAAACTTCAGTCTTTCATTATTTACCTATTTAGCTTCTACATTTGTTTTCACTTGGATTTTACTCTGAACATTCTTTTGAGTTTCATCAATTCCCTCTGTAAAGTTTACAGACGAACCCAGCAATGTCTGTAGTTATCAAATTTATTAAAACAAATTAAATTGTTTGCGAGGTTTCCTTTGAAGGAAGTTATTGCTGTCGAGTTTTGTTATAATTTGAGGGACTTAGAAGATCAAGAAGTTGTTACTTGAATTTGAATACAACATTTCTATCATACCATTTACTTTAGTTGTAGTTAAAAAAATATGTAACTAATGAAGTTTTCATGTCAAAACTTTTTTAATTTCAATTAAAGTTTACTTTTACTCAAATTAAAAACTGTTTACTTGACATTGTAAATGTCAGCATTAAAAACGAATATTCGAACACATTTATGAAAATAATTTTATACTTGTGTGCACATAGTGACCCCCTTACCTCATAACAAGGACCACAGTACTCAGATTGTTCGACTATCTTGTTATAGTGATGTCAAGAAGTTCACAAGCATAATGAACTTACCCTATAGAAATATGCCAGTTTGATTCCGACGCGTAAACTCGAAGACTCGTGCAGGGTTTGCCAATTAGCCAAATTACCATTTAATTATTATAAATCATGAACATATTCCGTTTTTATTAATGCGAAAGTACGTGTTTTCTAGTGCATTGATGTAATAGAATATGTAACAGTAGCAGGTTGAAATGGTTTGTAAAACACAAACCAAAAAGTGTGTAATAGCAGTTAAAACTTGACATTTGTTGCATTTATCACAGTTTCATAGTGGTTAGGTGAAAAGCTATGAGAAAAACATTTCTACATAACTATGTTTATGAATAACAGTGACTAATAATAACAAAATTTATTTATCAATGGGCCTAGGAGTAATATGTCTATACTCTTATTATTAATGTTTAATTTTATCAAAAAGTCACAAATTTAAGTAATTGGTCAGCGAATGTATTAAAATAAATTATTCATTATTATTATAACTTTTCGTAACAACTGCGAACCCGGCCAGTGTGCAGACACATCCGTTCACAGAGAGTGGCTCACGCACACACGCGCGACCGGTTCGGCCGGTCGATCCGCTATCGATTGAGTACCTTTTAATGCGCGCTTACGATCTGCCTCTCGCCTTTGATATAAACGCGCTTATTCGCATCGTTAATGTCCTAATAATTATACCGGCATTTTCGCATGATTATTCCATTAGGCCTTGGTATTTGTGTTTGCTCTTTAGATGTATATTTTGTATTTTTATTTGTTACCTATTGGCTAAACTTATCTTCATAATAATAATATAACTAGATAACATTGTTATATATTATTTTTACGAGTATGTTTTAGACAAGCCATTTTACTTCAACCAGTGAACCTTTTTATTTGTACATTTCCTCTAGCAACCATTAATACAGATGAAGCGTTCATAAAAGGTAGTTTCAATAATCCATGATTTAAGCAAGACAAACAGCAAGGGTTGCATCTAAGCTTTTCACAGATTTTGGCTTTATTCATGCTTGGTCAGTGAAAACAATTTACCGAACTGGTCGTCTTGCTAGGGATTACGTCATTATTTTTCATCTAGCGTAGACGTGAGTCACGCTCGTCTTTTGACCTGGATAAACTTTTTTGATGGTTTGCAAGACTTAGGAACATAGAATAAAAGGTATTGGAAATATAATTTTATTTGTTTGGTTATTTAACATTTTTCCTTTGCTAATTTAGTAACATAACTTCAGTTTTTGCGGCTACAACGAATTGATAATATTTGAGCAGACTTGGTTTTCTTTATTTGAAAAAATGTAAATGAGTATTTTTTTGTAATAGATGATTAATAAGCATTCACAACCATTGGTCTGAAGTTTATATTGTTTAAGCTATGACGTGCCTTCATTATTAAAATATATTCATAAAAGTAAAAACAAAAGCATATCTGATCCACTACTGCCAATATCTTTTGTATCAATTGCTACTTTCTAAAAACAGATAACAAAAGAGTTTCTTTAACGGCTTCCACAAGTTGTAAAGTCGTAATGTATGCGCATAATTATATCGTGACACCGCCGACTTTTTTGGTAGGGAATGTTCGCTTAAATCGCAAATTGCTCTCGTGTGTCGCAAATAGAGACCGGTTTTCCCTATAGGCAGTAGGAAATGTAATATTTTTCCTCTGACATTGATAAGCTGTATATTCCATTCGGGCATGTGTATCTAGGCTTATAAATAAAGCACGCGAGAAGTTCGAAGGTATTTTATCGCATCATATGACTTTTAGTGTGGTTTGTTTATAATAATCTTAATATGTGTTATGTATTTTTGAAGTAATAATTTATTTGCCTATATTATGAAATGACGATAACTTTTGCTTTCATTATGTTGGTTTAATTAGCATGAAGCAATGTTTTAATCCGGTTGCCATGTCAATCATCATTTAAAAATACTTACATAATTTATAATGTAAATGTAGGTATGACCCGTAAGTGAATATTCATCTAAATAAATAAAAATTTTATAATTGGTTTTAAATAGCATTTAAACAACGCGACACTCCTATGAGCAAACACAATTCGTTCGAAAATCATGCTCCGATTCAATGGTGTTATCAAAAGCGACATAATTTGAGTTAGGTACAGTTCCATTGTATTGCAGGCGGGCTGTTATTGCCTCCTCGCTCCATACCCCACAGCGGGCGGTGTCCACCCCACACGCTGACCGACCTATTAAAATTGTAATTAAGCAACGACTTCGAATATTATTGTCGGAACTCATATCGATTGTTCACTATGGCAGTATATTCACAACAAACTAATTTCTAGTGTCATTCTTAATATCTAAAGTCAACTGTGTAAATTTGTAACGTACAATGTGTTGTATCTCGTAATGACATTTTATATCCTAAGATCCTAATATAAGTTAACCGTAATCGATGTTATTATTTCTTGTATCTGTCGAATGTCAATAAAACACTATTCAATATTCTATAAAATATTGATACTTGGAGCATGAACATTTATATCTTATGGCAGCATTCCGAACCGGTGGTAGAGTCTTAGATTAAATAAAAATTATATACTGTTTTGACGATCAAAAGTATCTGTAAAGATTTATTTGAATAAAGCATTTTTCAATTTCAATTTCAATTATTATTTACTACATTTCGCTGTGAAACAATAGCCACTAATGTGATTCTAACACAATAACAGGGTAGGGGAAGGAATTGGCAAACGTTTGCTATATTGAAGTACCTCGCATGCCTTTACAAGATTCATACGACCTTGCTGTGTCCCCTTGCGTACATACCCTACAATACAGTAGTAAAAAAACTAATCTATTCATGTTTTGTAGGTTATATAAACGACTGTATAAATTAGTGCATCAAATAATAAATAAATGTCTTTAATTTAGATTAGGTCCCGCCTGGACCGCGTGGACGATTAAGGCCTATACACCCGTACGGTAAACTCGTGCAACTCTCTGAGGACGTTTGATGAGCTGATGATGATGAATTGATTAGGTATATTTAGACAGTTCGTAATTTTAATGTTAGGATAAGAAGTTACGATGTAAAGTGTTTTGATAGATAAGTAACATAAACGGATCTATTTTTAAGTGACTATCACTAGTTTATTTGAATAGTCTTAAGACGAAAACATGCCGATATTCCAAATTTTATATTCATGCCCATATGGGCATTCATATGAATTGATTGAAAATAGATAAATATTTTAGCCAATACCACCGTAAGCATTGCGGAGGCGTTCGCGAGCGCATTGCTCTAAGGTTATCTATAAATACAAAATATACGTTTTCCATCTTCTCAGGACGGAGAAAATTATGCGTGTTTGTTTAGTGTCCCAAACCGTCACATTAAATTAATAAATGTTTCACAAGGCCTTAATCATCACGTCAGAACACGTCATCACTAAATAATACCTAGTGAGGTTTACTTTGTAATTAAATATACCCATTCAGGATTATCGTGTGATTGCAGAACTCATAATAATCCCCTTAAAAAGGTCAAGGTGCCACTTCGACAAACCTACAGAAGAAAAGGTTCTCGTGTGAGTTTGGATTGTTCATTTGGCTGTGCCTTAACAATATGATAATAGAATAGGTTGTTCCCAGTGTGTTATAAACATGGGAACTATCCATTTGATCGGCGCCTTTTATTGTTGCCCGGTCGCGTGTTTGTTCAGCGCAGCGAGGTTTTTATGGCTCAATACCAACTTTTTAAGGAATTTGTTTATTAATATTACACAGTAAACTTGATCGTATTCAGCACTTCTCACTTAGAACATTTTATGACTTTTGAATATTATTTCACGACTTTTTTAATATTCTTGATTCCTTGTATCAATTCTTCTGGCAAAGCTTCGACGTAATTATTCAAGTTGTACCGATAAAGGCCTATTCCGTAGTTGCCAAGTGCAGTAGTTTTCCAAGTCTAAATGGAATGAAAAGTTATTTTCAATGAAACAATAAGATAAGAACTTAAAAATCGCTTATAACATGTGCCAAGTTCTTGTTTTTAGTCTCAGTTAAAAACGGTGCCAAGTTTAACTTGATTTTCTTATAGCGCGACTTTTCTTTAAAGGGTTTTTTATGAAATATTTTTAATTTTTCCATGTCTGATACGTGTATTTTATATATAGATAATGATGTCATTTATCAATGATATTACCGTTCTTTATTAAAAAAAGATAACAACTTAAAAGTGCTGAGAGTCGATAGCAGGTTTTAGCAATTAATTACTATAAAAGTAATTAACCAGTCGTACAACATCTCTTAGAAGCGGTAATTTTAATGTTCATGGTGTCTGTTTAGGAGGCCTCTAATTGGACGCGCCATCATGTTCAATACATTTAATTCACTTTCTATTTTTATTTATTTAACAGATGAGCGCTGCTTGCATTATTGTAACGTTAACTTGTATGTACGTGGTTCCACATTTTTTAAACTAAGAGTGACGTAAGCTGTACAGCTCCCGTGCACTTCAGTACGTATTTATCATTGGTGTTTGCTTTTCAAATATTTCTAATCTTAACACAAACACACTGGTGTTAACCAGTAGTTCTCATACGGCATAGCAACAATAGTCATGTGTTTATGGTGTACAGAAGTAGCAATTAAACACTTACCTTTATATTCGTACCATGATCATTAAATTGTATTTAATGGCGACTGGTTTAAGCTGTTTTCGCAAAGCCTGTTTCCCCCGGTTAGGTTTTTTTACGGTTTCCGTTTATTCGGCCAGTTAATGAAAGCCGACGAGATGGGATGGCTAATTGGATTCCGTTTTGTATCGGAAACCGGCGCGGGGCTGCGTTTCCTACGGTGTTATTCACCTTTTGAGCTCTTTGTTAACGTTTTAAGTGGAAACTCTGAGGCAACAACCAATTTGTGTCTATTAGGAATTTTATTAGTTACTACCTAGGAGGTTTGAAATTTACTAGGGCAACAAGTGGCGATTTAAACTATGACAAGAACTTAAGTCTTCTTCAAGATAGTAAACGGTTTGCCGTAATGTAGAAGCTTGAAAGGCGGGTTGAGTACATATATCTGAATAAAAGATACGTTTAATAACCACTACTACTGCTTACAATTTCTCTAAAACCTGTTTTGTACTCGTCCATGGAAACTCATTGATAAATTGCATATTTTTATGACAACTTATAGAATAACAAACTATTCTATTTTCAGAAAAGAAAATAATATATAAATAGTTTTTAATGAAGAAAGCCACTTCATTTAATGTCACTAAGTTTTTAAGAAATCGAGGCAGCCTTAAGTTAGAGTAGCAATGTCGAATTTGATCTAGAGTCTGGGTGCTGAGTCATGGCAGCGGCTGAGCTACGACGGGAGGAAAGTGGGGGGGAGGAAATCGCTCAGCTCAGCCACCTATTGTAGTATTGTGGAGGCAGGTTGTTTTTGCAGAGAGCAGCGGTGTGTCAGCGGCAGGACGTAAGCCGTGGACGCGCTATGCTTAAATTCGACTTGTTTGAAAATGTCTAACAGACAATTTAAACGGTCGCTTTGTGTGCAACATTTTGCGCGGGAATGTTTTGTTTTCTTTGTAACGTGTGGAGCATAATATTACTTTGTTTAGTTTATAATGACGATGTTTTTTTTTTAATCTGTTGTATACTCATAAATTGTTTTGATGTTGATATTTGTTTTCATTGAAAACCGTTGAAAAGCGTTAAATATATCCTAGAATATCCTGCAATTAAGAATGTTAACTAATTGTGGGTAATAGTAGTGCACAATTTTTAAATCTTAACTGTAGATAGCGAGTTTACATTTTTCTTTTGTTAGGCATAAGAGCAGAGGTAAAATACTATAAAAAGTGTTTATATGGCGAGCACCATCCCTCCGGCGAGTAGTTCATATTATTACGCCACAATTTCAATGCGTGTGACCTCACAATGTCAAGGGCAAATAAAGATGGGCAATTTGGAGTGTTCCATACAAAAAATGGGGTTTATATTCCACCAAATACACAGTGTGAGTCAGCGCACAAGTTGGCGACATGCCGTAAATGGCAATTACTTAGTCGGCAACTTTTCGCTGTACATGGCTCGTTGGGGACTCGTTGTAACTTGCAATTTTTTATTTTTATCGCTCGCAACTACACTTTTATCAGACTATCTCGGATTGCGTGCACAAAATTTAACATTGCTTTTTTATACACATAATTGTTCACGACGTATTTAAATTCAGGTCAATTTTATATATTTTTTTAAGGAATTAAGTGGTCATATTTTAACTTAAAGGATACGACAAATCAACATTTTTAGACCTTGTGATTTTATCATTGTGCATAGTATTGATGTTCTTAAATAAGGTTATGTGCCATTGGCACAAAAAGCGATCATGTCATTTGTGAGTCTATGTCGGTAATTGATGCAAAAAGTGTATGAAAGTTTCCATTTTTTATAACGCTTCGAAGCAAAAGGTCATCGTTTTAGTTCTATTATATTATGTTGGTTAATATAACGTATATCATGTTAATAACATCTTACTAGTAATAACTAGTTATTGAGTCATGAAGTTAGTTATCTCTATATGCGAAGCAGAAAATAAGTAACTGAAGCAGCTACAGATAGTGACATAACGGAATGAATCAACTCTTGAGTATGATGATGAAATGAATGTTTATTACAACTACTCGAAAAGTTGCCAACACAAGGAACACACTAAAAAGATTCGTTGTTTTAGTTTTTATTTATCACGTACATTGAATAAAAAGCATTAAATTAATTAATTTTCTTGTGGTTTGGTGGCTACAATTTTAAATAAAGTTTTACTCGGTCATTATGTAACTTGCCGTTAGTAATGACAATGCCCAAATAATCACATTGCAGCACCAAAATCGACCAACATCGACAACACCCCCATACTCATTGCTAACGTAGTAGTACCGCACGTCGCCGGCTTTATGTTATCTGGGTACAAGCTAGCGGCATTTTTCCGCCGGCACTGCTGACGCTACTGAAACGCCCGAGCTCCCATTTCCGACGAATTTTTCCGAATCGATAGATTCGCTTACAAACACATTCGCATCGTAAATTTTCATTAAAAGTATTTCCTGCTTTCGTACTAGGAGTTTCCACGTATTAAGTTTAAAAATTAAAAGTCAATATTCGACGGTAAATGATTAACTTTATCTTGGAGTAGATCTCTAGAATATTTTTGCCCCAATAAGATCAAATATTCAGCCCGAATTTTCTCTCTTAAATGTAATCAATAAAGTAATCATACCTTTGTCCTTCTTTTCAATATGAATGTAGAAAGGATTCGAAATAACACGATATTTCTATAGAAATAAATTGTTAGATAAAAGATAAATTGCTCTTGCTCTGGATATGAGCCTCATCAATCTCGCGAAGGACTAACTGTAAGCACTAGAAATAAGTGGATTGACGATAAGATTTGCTTGGTGTGGTTTATCCAATAAGCTCAGACGCGGTTGGGTATATTTACGAGTTTATTAAATATGTTCTTTAAATATATATATGTACGGACATTCTAAAATGTGTTTATGAGTCGGCACACTCATGCAGATTAATATAGCTGCGTATTTAAATAGGGCTAAATTAAAATAAATTAAATACTCGAATGTGTAACTTGACAAATTATTATAAATAACCCGCCCGCTTTAATGCTGCCAAAATAATAATTATTAATGTACTAGAGATATTAACACTTAATAGTACATATTGTAAAAACTTAATTTCTAATGCTTTTATATAGCAATGCTAATGTATACTCAGTTTCTTTTTCTAATTGCCGTTGACAGGTTTCTAGCTAAGTGGTTACAGCGACCACCTGGCGCTAAACGGGTTTGCGAAAGACTCATTCACTCGCCGATACTTGAGCATTAACAGCAATAGTAACCATTGCTTTCAATTTTCAATATATTTGTTGTTCAAGTATAATAAGGTTGAACATGACATATTCTGATCGGAGTTTAATAGGTAAACATAGGCTTCATGTTAGGTGCCTTAAAATTTTATCTCACAAAAAATACTGATTCAATTTAGTAAAACTCCTATAATATAGCTTATATATGTATCAGAATTTATATTATTTCCGAATTCTAACGGGAATTAGGCGTATGAAATATGGCTTGACCGGTGCAAAGTATGTATGTCAATAATTCTTCTGCGAAGTTATAGTCCGTTTCGAAAAGTAAGAATCTTTTATCAATCATGTTCAATATCCGAGTCATAAAAACTGCACATCAATAATTTTATTAAAGTATATCTTGCTATCTAAAGTAAAATTCGTAATACAATATGCAAACACGCCATATGCATTCATAACACGCGTGATGCAATTCAAGTTGAGAGGCAATGAGTCATTATCAGCTCGTAAGCATTTTAGAGTAGTATGCACTGAATGAAGTAATAAACGTGATTTAACGTTCATTACTTTATTCAAGTCACTTAGAAAATAGTGTATGCGCTGGAATTCAAAGTATTCACTATGGTGACTAATTGATATGGATAAGATTAAAAGTATCATTAAACAAGACCTTGGTTTATAAGTAACGGAAATACACAATATCACACGTTAATCTTTTTTATTTGAACACTTCGAACAGAAATCTGAATCGGTTTTATATTTCGCCATCCACAGCTCATTAAACGTTTTCACCGAGTGGCACGATCCTACCCGTAAAGGGTGTATACGCCTTAGCGTCCACGCGGACCTAGTACGGATTGGCCGACTTATCACAATCTTGAATTTATCTGCAGGTGGGCGCAGGTTATCTCGCAATGTTTCCTTTGACCGTAGGAGCGTCGAATAAACGTACATATAATTTCAAAAATTCTAAAAGACATGTACCCTCCAGATCGGAAGTCAACAGTCCACACCAATGAACCACCGACGCTTTGAATGATGATGTTTCGAATACCAAATGTAAATAAAATGTGTTTAGGTAATGTTGAAACTACAAAAATGTGTTCACTCCCTCGAACTTAATAAGGCGATTCGTCCACAGGCCCCGGCTTTATTGATTTGTTTTCTTTTTCGCGAGTGAAGTTCAATATTAATCATGAAAACGAGCCTCGGCCCAGCGACACAGCTAGGTCGCAGTTACGTCGGCAAGGGCGGCACCTTGGTTTCCCCGGGCCCCCGCCCGCCACCCAGCCCCCCACTTGCGAGATGTGCCCGGACTTTTAAAGAGCCTACTCCTTTGTAACTAACTTTATACCTATCATAACTTATGTATTTGCTACTTAGTCCGCGGATGTTTTTCAGAATGCCGTGATTTATGTCTGCTTCCCATGGCTTAGCTTTGTAGGAAGGCGACCCTGCATTTACGTTGCAGATCATCATCATCAGCTCAATAAACGTCCCCACCGAGGAGCACTAGCCTACCCGTATAGGGTGATTAGGCCTTAGTCGTCCACGCGGGCCCAGTGCGGATTGGACGACTTCACACACAACCTTCGAATCTCTTCGCAGTTGTGCATGAAGGTTTCCTCATGATTTTCCTTCACCGTAAGAGCGTCGGATAACGTACATATATTTTCGAAAATTCGAAAACACATTGGTACGTGTCGGGATTTGAACCTCAGCCCTACCGGTAGGAAGGCGACAGTCCACACCATTGAGCCACCGACGCTCTTGCAGATGTTACAAGTTAATGATGATGATACGAGATATTACATGTCTAGTCTAAATAGTTGGACTGTTGTTTTTGTCTCTAGAACCTATCGCAGTCCACTGCTGACATAGGTCTTCTTTTTCTCAGCAGAGAACAACAGTCCAAACCAACAAATTACATTTCACATAGGTGTTCTTTGTGGAATTAATATTTTTGTAATTTTTATGCTGAATATATAAGGTTTCTTGTACTAGAAGATACTTTTTTATACATGCTTATAAGTGTAATAAAATTCAAGTTTTAATGAAATTTTATTTTATTGTTTCAGGTAAGTCTTTTCACAGGTTCAAATGACAAATGTTAGGTATATCGTAAAAACCCAGTCGCGGTCAAAATTGAGTGAGTAATTTTCTGCTTTTACACTAATGAAAGTAACCCCACCTGAGCGGGTGTTTGTTTCTTTTATAGGCATGTCGTATGTTGTCCGGTTTATTGATATTTTGGTGTAAGTTCATTATATATGGTCTTTGTAACTTAACGTGTTATTATAATGATTATTATTATTGTATGTCCAATAACGGACCGATAAGTTATTATTTCGACCGTCATCTATATTTTTAAAAATAATTAAATAGCTTTATATCGTGCTTTGATAATACAGCATGTATCCATGTCCAATTATGATTGTCAATATTAACAGATAATTCAACGCAAAGCTCTTTATCAATGTTAGTTCGCTATGAATCGTTTTCTAATGTTGTTTTCCTCGTGGCCAATATTGATTTTCCTCTATTGCCTTCAAAAACTTTTTTACTTCAACGTTTTTAGTTAAAATTCATGAGCATTCCAAATGTCAGTCGTTGGGAGGTGAACGCACCGTGGCAGATATCCGTACAGCTGCCTCTAGCAACGTCGCCGTTCCTCCCGCGTCAATTTACTTTGAACTATATTTTAGTGCACACTCGGCACTCGAGCAAATTGCTTGGCGAGTTGACGCACCAACATGAACTCTCGCCTCCACTCTGGAGCGCTCTCACTCACTGAATACAACACGCTAAATAACATGCGAACACACAAATTCATATTAACACGCGCACTGCACTCGACCGTGTTATGTAATCTCGCTCGCTTTCTCAACCTTAACTCGACTTCGTGTTCAGTAACAACTCCATCATTGTCACACGAATCGTAGCCCATGTAACGCTAATTTACGTTTCCCTTAACACGAATCTGTTACCTAAATTGGAAACTGATTATGTTTGTTCAAGATTAATATTTCATGGAGTCGTTCACCTTGTACGCTCGCAGAATCCGTGCACGTGTTTTGTCTTCTATTATAATACAGTATAAACATCTCTGTGTTTGTAGTAGCGCCCGTTTTTGCTGAACAATCGTTATCTTGTGTTTGCGCCGCGTCCGCTATTATTATTAGTGGCCGTAGGTATTGCTAGAAGGAAAACGTATCTCGAAATAGCACAATTGTGCGACGGCGAGTTGGTTGGTGGTAGCCGACGCGATGTCCGCCATTATTCGCTTTTTGCACCGTGTGCTAGCGTTCGACAGACGCTCGTTCTGTCGACGTGGACTTTTTGTGCGTTCTCGGTTTGATTCGCCGCTTTGTCATTTTGGACGACCACTCCGATTTCCGGGCTAGTTACGGCCGCCGCACAATTGCAAATAAAAAAAATCGCTTTGGACGGTTGTTTGAACTCGATTCCTTCGTGCTAGCTACGTTGCACTTTCAAATTGCTAGAGGCTTTCGAGTACCTCCACATTATAATATTGAACATTTATGTCTAAATATAGTTTTCCTCGTACATGTTTCAACCTATCTTGACTCTGGAATTGAACGATTGTATATTCATGCCCCCCCCCCCTCCCCCCCCCCCGCAGAGAGACATCTCCCCAAATCTATTCGTCTCCAGACAACCAATTTAGTCAACTCGCTTTATCGCGTGAGTAATGTGATGCGACACTGTCAGAAATTTCCGCTTGTTTTCTATTAAAATGCTTCTCAATCAACTAGTTTGTTGGGTTGTACGATGTTGCAAGACGTTTGCATCTCATCATTTGAACCTTTAGGTATTCACCACGTGTGCTTCCTAAACAAACATACATCAAATGTAAACAATTGAGTGTATAGCTATGACGTATTTTGCGTGGTCGTCCTTGAAATTTTACTTGGCATCTAATATATGCTTTGCTAGATTGTAATTGGATGTTCCATTTATCACATGTTGCGTAATTCTCGACTTAAATTAAATACCACTTTATCTCGCCTTCGAGAAACTTCTAGGCGTCCGCCATGGCATTGCGCTCGCGCCTTGACAACACATCGCCGAACAGACGAAATGCGCTAGAATCACTTCGCATAAAACATTGCCCCGCTGGAGATAGTAGCTAGTAGTGCACCGATCGTAAATGCGTTTCGCCCTGTGAGAGGCAACCGCGCCCGCTCTGCATTCACCGCTCACCGGATTCGAATTTATCGTAAGATCGTACGCGCGCATAGCCACCAATCCAATGCTATACACTTACCTGTGCCTAGCAGGCGACTCATCACACGTGCGCGGCGGCGATACGCCTCGCGTATGTGTGGCGCCACGATTTACGGAATTCAGCGATTACGCCATTACGTACAACGAGCGGACGAGTGCGCCCAACCACCGTAATAATAATAATTGCCTCCTCATTATTGTTATTCGCGACGAGCGCCACGCCGCGCATGCTCTTTTATATACGGTCGAGAGTCATCTGCCGCGACGATTCTCGCGCGCTCACGTCGCCATTTTGCTGTTGTCGACAAGCAAAGTCCCCTTGTATCTACTACCTGGGATACCAGATTGTATGGCACTGGTTGTTGACTCCGACCGAAGCGTTCTATCAGTACGTTGCCGTGTAAACTCACTTTGTGTAGTAAACATGCGTGATTCTTACAGTGTACATCAATGACAATTTAATATGAGGGTTAAACTCCATGGGTCTCCAAACGGTCGTTGACCTTTATATATTATTCGTTATCTTCCAGTTTTTTTGCTCTTACTTTGTAATCTTTTTTACATCTTGTACGAATATAATCAAGATGTTTGAGGTTACTAACCGGTCAACGTGTTATGATGTAAATTGGTGTCAGAGTTGTTAGTTGGAAAGGTTCTTTGATTAAATTCGCTCTCGCCAACGCATCGTCAAAGTTTGAAGTGGTTTTCCGATTTGTGCTTATCGTTGGAATTTGTTGTTAATAAGGTAACGAGATTTCATATTGATGTTCGAAGATCGAAAAATTTATTTATTTGTTTTAAATAACGCTGTCCTTTGGTAAATTCCATTAAGTAAATAGGTAATTAGAATTCAGGCAATCAAACACTGCGGCCACTCAGTGTATTCAGCTAGGTACGCAATTGTAAATAAAAGTTGCACATTGGGGCGTAGCTAAATCGAGTGCATGCATATGCATCTCACGTACAGACAGCCGCGTGGCCGCCTGTGACGTGATCGATGCGGCGAAGCGGACGCGAGACGCGACCAACATAAATCCGCAGCGTGTTGGAGTTTTGGCCGGGAAAAAGGGCACGTAGGGTTACTACACTGGCTACTAATCAATAAGAGCTTGAGGAATTTGTAAAGACCTGCATGAGATCGCCAATGGATACTGGGCGTTAAGCAGGCAGACTGTGAATACTGGAATTGAGGTTCATTTGAATAATTGGTGGTCTTTTATACCCTAGAGTTCTGAGATATTATACGGAACACATTGAGATATTATATGGGATGCAAATATATTTCTTTTACATGTTAAAGTTTCACGTCGTCATTGTAAAAAATATTTACATATTAAAAAAGATTACTGGTTATATTAAAATTATTTCTAAAATGCTGTTAAAGAAACATATACATTCCACTGCGATTGACAATTTAAATGATTCCGTTAAGTATACAGTATATCTTAGACCTAGGTATAGTTAGCATCCTGTAGGATAGGCTTAGATGCGTTTTCTTGCGTGATTATTTTTCAGACGAAAGCGATTAGTTAATACAAATAAACGCTATAGTAAGCTTTAAGATATTAGCTTGCATTTGACCTGCAATTAGAAAAGTTTACCTTTTAATCACGATATAATAATAGAAAATTGTGTGTTGATAGAACCGACTGCCGTTAAATTTTATTGTTTAGATAAGAATCTTGAAATAAGTCTCTGAAGGG